>JAUZND010025983.1:0-24093 GCA_034780555.1 Coelogynopora nodosa
ATGAAAATAATAAATTATTTATGAAAATAATAAATTATTTATGAAAATAATAAATTATTTATGAAAATAATAAATTAATAAAATAATAAATTATTTATGAAAATAATAAATTATTTATCAAAATAATATATTATTTGTGCAAAATGACAAATTAAAATATTATTTAAATTGTACGTTTCGTATAACCAAATAGTATCACAAAAGGTGATTTAAATTAGTATACCAAACCTTTTTTCTTACATGTTTACTTTATTAAAAAATTGATATATCTATAACATACATAACAATACATAACTTGTGCCGAACAATTAATTGGGAAAAAACTATAATATTTATGCAATTTGTTAAAAACAATTATTTCAGATTAGTTTTATTTAAGTCAAAAAATTACATATTTAACTCAATAAACTAAACCGAATACCTTGACAATTGATATAAATTTGTACGATATAGTTAAACTAATTTGTGAATAAATATATATTTTAAAATGTTATGTATGTATCGTATATGTATAAATAAAAGTAATGTTACGCTCTCCTCATCTTTTATATTAAGATATTTCAAATATATACAAATGTGTATAATTTAAAAAAAGGCACAACTAAAAATTAAATATGTTATAATTACATGTTTTATGAAATGCAATCAAGTAATTAAATAAATTAATCATACTCACGAGGGACATTTCTCTCTATTCAACCAATTCGAAATAGTACTATGATTAATATCATTACGTTAATTATTAATTTTGTGCAGATATACATTCAATCTTTAATAGTACTTATTCTGAAATAGCCCGACCGGTGACTTCATGTTTAGCATTATCCACTTTCGCCTTATGCCGTTTCGACCATGTACACATATTGAAATAAAAATTTAAAAACACTAATTTTATTAAATGTACATGCATTAAAATGCAACTTTAAAACCACAGACGTTTAAAAATGTGTCACTAAAAAATCAGTAGTGCTTACTGAATAGCTCTTAAAATTCAGAATGCCGCCCACAGACCCAGAGAATTCGAATAAACTGATGTTCCCTTGTTTTAGATTTTATTTAGCAATCGTTCAGTTACCCTGAGTATTTTTGTCGTTATGGAGATTATTCTCCTGCTTGTAGAAGCCGGACTGCACGCTCAGAAATGTCTGGTCTTCTTTCAGTAGACCGAGGAGAGGATATAATATGTTTGGATGGGGAAGACTGAGTTCTCGATTAAGCCGGAAATGCCAAGATTCGCGGAAGTTGTTTGTACGAATACCGTTTATGTCATCGTGCTGATTTCAAATCTCAATGGGGAAGACAGCGATTGCCTGATCAACCCATTTAGTCGTGACATAGTCAGTGAAGAGGCGACCTTCCTGATCATTGTCATCCAACTCGTTGAAGGCCTCCATCCCGACATTATTCACCCTGTTTGGTGGGACAAGTGGGAGGGCCATGGCGCGACGAACTAGCCGAAAAAATTGTTCATTTTCTTTGTGTCGCTTTGAATACGTCTACAAAGTGCGCGATTATAATGAAACAAGCATCAGCGAGTTCTTGCTTCGGGAAACGTAACACTAGTAGCATTTATAACTGCTTGTTTAAAATTAATTGATATGACTGTAAGTTGAAAAACTAGTCCGAATCGATGTACATTCACACGTCATCTGCTTCAGATTTCATTGGAAGCAGGGCGATACAAACATGGGCACCATTTCACCCATAATCTGAATATGGATTGAGTAAATCTGGCAAAATATCTCAAGAGCCATTTTGAGAGTAAATTGTATCGAATGCACAAAGATAAACAAATTCAAGCGATTCTCAACACCGTCGTCGCGTCGGATAGAAATAGGAGAAAAGGTCGCTCATCAATTGTCGCGCGCCATTCACCCTGGAGATCGATTTCCGCCCGAATATGAAGAATTTGCGGTAGTCGAGCTGCCCTTGCCTTATATAGCGTAGTTTTGTGTTTGTAGATGGTCCAACACGCTCTAGTTTGCAAAATCAACCTCTCGAAACGCTTGAGGAAAAATATTGGAATAAATAATTGCATTTGTGCAATTTGTTTTAATTGAGTTAACGCCATTTTTATTTGTCCCTTTACTTCGTCGCGCGGGTGGATGATTGTGATTGACATTTACATCGATAACATTTGCAATGTGATAGGTACATTCAAGTTAAAAAAGTACAATGTTTACATATATTTAACAACACATTTTTATTGAAAATAATTGAAAATGTTCCCTCTTCAAAAATGTTCAAAATACAGAACATAAAATGTTTAAAATATCAGAAATAGGACTCTTTATTAATAAAAAAAAATTGTTGATTTAAGTTATAAACTAAGTTAATAATTATACAGTCAATTCGAGTTTGAAAATGCAGATTTATTTTTAGAAAATAATATATTATAAACATATTATATTTAGAGTTGACAGCAAAAAGTGAAATTATTTCTTCCAGCTAAATGCTGTTATAAACCACCCATTATACGGTGTGTTATTCTAATCAAATTAAGTAGGCAAAGATTTTTAAGTAGGCAAAGACTTTTAAGTAGACAAAGACTACAATATTAGGCCGATATCTTTCATTTTCTATAGTTTTAAAATGAAAAAAAATAGTATAATAATATGAAACAGTTCATAGTTCAATACACACAGCTTAGTAAATAATTATTAAAGTAGTTGGAATTATACATTTATGAAAGGCGGCGGTTAAAACTGCAAACCCACTTTTATATTGAAGAAGAAATATTTCTGACATAGAATAAGAAACTGAATAGATAAAATGAAAGTGATAATAATACAATAATTTCGGTATAAAAGGTAAATTAATTTTTTTATTTTATTTCTACTTTGAAATGATATAATATTCATTAATTTATAATTTGAAAATACAATGAAAAAATTCTAGAAAATATCGTATTATACAATATATTGATTAATATAACTGATTATCTGAAACAATATGGTTTTGACAAAGCAAGACTTTTTTAAAAATATAATACAACCTAAATTTATCAAAAAAAACAAATAGTCATACGATTCAAATATCAATATATTTAAACGAGCTAGTAACTCGAGCTATACCTGCTACATCTGTTACAAAATCACTAATTATTAATTGAGTCAATTGTCAAAAATAGACCTAACTTGTTTGTGCTCTTAAATAGAACTGGTTTAGAGATGACAAAATGACTATCGTCTTGATTTTATTTCAACCTCTTCTTCAATTAGTTTCATTTCAGATGAACATTTTTCATATAATTAAAAAGTTCAATGTACAGTAAGTTCAATTTCAAAAAGTTCTGAATTTCTTGTAGAATTATTATAGACAGAAGCGTCGATTCATCGGTTCTGTCTCGTCTTCCATCGATTGTATTAACCTGTCCTTTTGTTACTGTATTAATTGTTTTACTGTTTTACGATATACTGTTTTGTTGATATTCTTGCAATATGTCATTTGTGGGAATTTCGTTTTATAAATATCTGTCTAAAATTTCCTTTTGGCAGTTTGGTCAGTAATGGATTTCAAGAGGAATATTTTCGTAGTAAAACTATTTTGTGGAATTTTAACAATATAGCCTTGTTGCATATAGGACAGTTATTCTTCATTATTGAAACTTTAACGGACATCCCTGTGTGTTTATGAACTGTTTAGTTGGTTATATTTAGTGAATATTTGTGATAACGTTTTATCTGTTTACAATTAAAATGTATTTTTTGTATAAAAATCATAATTAAGCGTTTTTGCGTATGAACATTGAATAAAAATACTACATTTCATTGGTCTACTACCCGGGCCATTTAGATAAATAGTGTCCTAAACATATGTTATTGGTAACATGAGTGAACTTTCATCAAATTATCATAATATTAAATTATAATATATCTGTGTGTTTTTCAATAAATGCGATGGTCCACCATTATTTAACTCACTTACAACATATGCTACATTTTGTTACGTATTAGACACATATTAACTTATTTCTAGTGTTCAGAATGTTTGTCATAATGCTTTTTGGACAAAAAGTAATTATTGTACGGTTTTGTGATCAATGAAATTGTTAATAATTATATAATATATTGGTCGCTTAAAGTGTTCCATTTCATTCAAATTAGTTCTGGTTATTTGCAACTAGGTTCATTTGCATTATATCTAATATTTTCATACATGTTTTATATGCTAATTTTTATTATTATTTTGTTTCTTACAAAAAATTATTATTAAAAGTTTTTGTGGTCAAATAAATTATTTAAAAAAAGTTGGATGGTCGCTCGCAGTGTCCATTTCATTCTATATTATCTGGCTTATTTCCCATTCGCCATGTAAGTGATTTTTCAGTCAATTATCATAAAATTTAATAAATGGATATCTGTTTTCTAAAAATGTTGATTGTCCATTTAAGTGTTGTATATATTTTTATATATTTTACAATAATGTAAAATACATATAGTCCATCCAGAAATTATTGAATACATTATTACTGACCACAATGAGTTATAAGTATGAGCTTGTACAGTTTATGCACCAAGTCACTGAACAAAAAAGACCGCCGCTCACTGCAATAATTGAAAATAAAGTATATCGGCAGAATTTCCTTTCAAAAAGTTAATGGAATTTAGGTAATACTATACATTGTAGAATGTACATAAATGAGAGCACGCGATTACATACACGTTCATTATTATAGGCTAGAGGGGAGGGTAGCGGGAATGATCCAGAGTCGACATAACTCATCCTTCTACATTATGTTAATATCTTTAGTGGATACATACAGTTTATTATAACAACTTGTTTAGGTCAACATTTTATTTCAGTTTTCCTTTAATGGTTATCGATTTATTCAAGGCTGCATTTACAACTAACAAAGAGACCTCTATTGAAATCAGTGCAGTATTCGTTCTACATTAGTAATTGAAACCGATAATTAAATACTACAGAAAATGAAGGAACAATCTAGAAACAAATAGCAATATATCTATCAACATTATGGCGAATTTCGACAACAAGAAACGAACGAAACGTGCATGCATGATGTTACAAATTGGAGTTAAAATGAGAGCAATTGAAATAAATCATTATACCTAAATTAATTACAAAGTGTAGCAAGTTGTCTTTAACTAAATATAAAAATGTAGTTTATTGTAAATCGATTTTAACGGAAAAAGCATTCACGTTGTTATTATTAGTTTATATGGAAAATGGAATTGTTAAAATGAATAATACAGCTTTACTATTATCGGGACCTATTTGCTATCGTCTTGGTATCTATTATCTACTACTTAGGTTTTACCTATTTATATTATTTCACTAATATTACAAATAGTATCATAAGCATTCTTAAAATTGTATAGATTTTAAAAATAATCTATTTGTATTATTCATTCCACAAATGTAACATGTTATTACTTTTCAATTGTTAAATTGAAAGATTTTTTCCCTCGAAAAATAAAAGCATATTAATATTTGTAATTACGAATTTTCTAAATTTTTCTAAATGGGATCCTAATTGCAAATTTCACCAAGCAAGCTCAATTTAATTGTTTTAACAATGTTAAAGTCCAAAGTTAATTAGTTTATAATATAATGGTATTGGGAATATATTCAATCTTTTTTTTACAATTTCTGAACTTTCTTCATATTGGTTCGATGTACCATATAATATAGTATGTTATAATTATTATTAATGTTTGTTATTACTTAATACATATCCAATGCATATCTTCACTATGTATTTATACACTTCTTTTGTATTTCGATACACTTTACAGAGCAATACTATTATATTTATAAGTAAACATATTTAAAATAAATTAATATAACTATTAATTAAGCAGTAAAATAATATTATAATCTTTTGCTGAAAACAAGTGCTTAATAATATTTTAGATTAAAAAATGTCACATTCCGTGATAACAAATAATTTTTTAAGTATAACAGTAAAAAAAATTGTTTTGTAATAGTGAACGTATAACATAAACGTTACTAATATCCATAAACCTAAACATAAGCTGGTTATACAAATACATGTTGCAAACACAGACACAATGGAGTATACCATAAGACAGACAGATTTTACAGTAAATGAAATGGATGTTTTCCATGGTGAATATGATAAATTCATTATTTAAATATTCTTATATACAAGGGCGTTATAGATATTCTTTGATCTCATCAAAAAGGTTATTATTATTTATTGTAGATATATATACGTATCCAGTATCAATTCCAAGGGCGCAAAACCTGTGAGGGCTTGGGGTGTTCAAGGGCTTTGCCCCCCCCCCCCCCTACTATATGGTGTTAGAGATTTATTAATTGTATATAAAAGGTCCAATTGCTTCAAAAATGTGTGAGCCATTTACGTTGAGTCCCCACTACTATTTTCAAGTGATTTGCGCGCCTGAATTCATACATACAAAACAAATATATATATTCTATATTATAATACTGTCTAAGTCAGATTAATTTTTTGATAAATTATTATCAGTTATTATATCAAATATAGTAGTCCTCACTTTAAACACATACTACCTAAATATGTTATTATACGAGTATTGAATGTGAAAAATAATGAATAATTATTTTTATTATTTAAATTTAATTAACTTATTTCCCGTAAAATTTAATATTCATACACACGTTATTTATATTTAAATATGTGCTAAACTTATTAATTGAGTAAAAATAGGCACAATACTGTAGAATACATATTACATATTACAATAGTACAGACATATTACATACATATACAATAGTACATACATAGTACATACATATACAATAGTACATACATAGTACATACATATACAATAGTACATACATATTACATACATATACAATAGTACATACATATTACATACATATACAATATACAATAGTACATACATATTACATACATATACAATAGTACATACATATTACATACATATACAATAGTACATACATATTACATACATATACAATAGTATATACATATTACATACATATACAATAGTTTAATTTCTAATTTTATTTTTAATTTAATATGTATTTAAGCAGGTTAATTTTTAATGTATTGCTTGTATTATTTTATTAATTGTAATTAAAGCGATTTCAATTTTATTCGATCTCTAAAGTAGTACTAACATGTTAGTTGAATAGTTACTTCATTCTGTTTTGAAATAGCCGAATAATTTTAAAATAATCATTTTCCGCAGAAATTGTAAACATTACAAACACGTATTTCTGCTAAAGTAACACAGCTATTTCACTATAATCAAACTGAAAGTGAAATATTCACCACTTATAATGCGGAATAATATTTCGTTCAACAAACAAACATTTTATTTAATATATTTTATAATTAGTTGATAAAATTAGAGATTTATTAACATATTTTCCCTATATATTTTTGTGTTTTGTATTAATTACGGAACTAACTATCCTTCGGTGTTATACAAAATTCAAAAATATATAAGTTAATATACATAAGTAAGATATATATATGTAAACACGCCTAATGGAATACATAGTTGGGTCCTACCATTATTACTTTACGTCAGTTGTTTTACTATTTATCTAATACTATTAAATTAAGTTTTCGAGTATTGGAAAAATCTTAAAATTATTTTTGAATATAATTCGATAAAGCTGCTATATTCAACAGCACTTGTACTATGTTATGTTAAAGGACTATTGGCCATGCGCGTTATATATATATAAAGATATATAGCGATATTTAAAGTATTACACTCCTTAGTTTTTAATAAATAAAACAGACAACATCTAGTTACAATGTACAACAACGCTCCCGGCAATGCAATCTGAATATATAGAAAGTAACACTTACATCAAATTGTTTTGCTTCTTAAATTACACAAAATATGATTTCTACCATTTGATTATTGAATTCTATTTATTCAAAGTATATATATATATATGTTTTTTTGAAAATACTTACCGTTTACTTGAATGGATGTATGGATGTTTGAATTTGTTATATGTACTAAAATAATTCCAAAAAACACTTTACCATTTTAGATGTATTCCTTAGCTAGACAATATATTTTGGTATTTAATAAAATGCCTAAAACCATTAAAAATATTACAAATCTTAATGACACTTCAGAAAAATAATTTTATTCTGACTAAAATTAAATAATAAAAGAGATCCTTTAATTATGCCGACACTAAAATAAATTATTTTTTATTATATTAATTAGATATCCATTCTATTTTTTACTTTTGTTTTAAAGCATTGTCCTCTAAAATACATTGTCATTTAGGCAAATGTAAAAAAAATCTCTGAATAATTGTTTACTAAATGTTTGTTAAATATATGCTTATTTATCTAGAGTTTCGTAGACTAGCTGAAACTTTTAGGTGTGGAACATTCGAAGCACTATTAAGCGTTTACAAATTATCGTTAATTGTTATTATGTATATATGATTATACTATTGTATGTAATGCTATTTTCTAATTATCATTAATTCATTAGAATGTATCACAATATACGCATAATAGGGTATACTTATATATTTTATAATATATATTTTATATAATATACATAATAGGTACCCTATTATGCGTATATTTTGAGACACTCTGTATACTAACATGTCAGACATTATATACAACAATGAGGCTAACTCTGCCGGACCGAAGGCAGACCGACGTCATCTCCAAAATGTCGAAAATTACTTTTTTGACTTTTTACGGAGGGAATCGTATTCTACATATTGTGTGAAATTTTTATTTTTGAATTCAATTTAGTTTGGCAACAATTAACTATAATAAATACGTCATCTCCATTGATCTCCTTCGATTCACATTTCACCCATAGAGTTTACTTTATGTAGACAGACGTCAACTCGTGTGTTTAGATGCAAGTCGACTGTAGTCATCGATAGACAATGTAAATATTGTATACTTTGCTTCATATTAATCTAGCATACTCAGATTGAGTAGAACTGTGGCAGACAGACTGTTTAAGGGATCATAATATTGAAGTTAATTAATCTACCTGTTACATAACTGAAGACAAAATAATTTACCTTAAAGGCTGGCGGTGAATCAAAATGTTTATTATTCTTGTAACAATTCCTATATTGTGAATGTTAAAATTATACTGTATTCTATAAATAATTTTACAAGTGTAGACAATTTAATAATGTCGGCTAATTCTTTGATATTACATGAAGAAATTATTATTTCTAAAAATATGGACATTATACCTAAAGTTGTATAATACATATATATTATATAAAGTTGTTACATACCTTTTATTATTATACATTTTGACTAAACTCTACACGTAGACTATTTGGAGCACTTTTTGGAAAACTATTTGGAGCAACACAATGCTTAGTCGAGGAAAAAAATGGTTGAAATGGTTAAAAGGTTAATTTAAAATGCTTTTATTTTTTGCCTTATTATTTTAATATTATAATGATGCTATATATTATAGTATTAAAACTTGAATTATGTTAATAATCAATATAATCAATATCTAAACATATTAATACACTAAAAATTTTTACTAAACTTTTTAAGTAGTTAATAAACTGGGAATAAAGTTATTAAAATAGTCCAGATAACAAATGTAGTCGAGATAAGACTGCCGATAACTTTATTCTAATTATGTCCCATATTCATTGAATGAATGAAAACAGTTGTATAACGAATTGTTGTGAACATAAAAATATTATATTTTAAAATAATTAAAGAAATTCACTCTTTTTTTTAAATATAGATAATCATATCAGAATTTTTAAGCGGAGAAGAAAATTATAACCTTAAATTCTATATATATAACACTCAAATTATTATTTTTTACTTTAAATTTCGATTTTTTGCTTTCGAAACCATTTTTTTTCTAAACCACTCAAGGGTCAGATAGTTCTCAGCCAATCACAGTGCAAATCAGTTACCGTGTTTACCTCCTACTCGCAACTATCTTGACGAAGGATTGCATTGTGAATATTATCAGTATGGATTTCTTGCAAAAATGGAAAATATGTTATTCAAGATAGTAAGTAGTATAATAAGGGTCGATTCGGGCACTCCACTTGATCTTTTGACTTTTTACCTACGTACTTTTAACACCCCCATTTAAAAAAAACGATTTCAGGACTTAGCATCGCAAAATTTTGACCCCCCCCCCAATATAAATATATAAGCTTTCGCAGCTCAAATTAAATTTTTTCAGCTCTGGAAACGAACGGTTATATTTGCAATCGCTCTCTCACTCACTAGACTTCATCTCTTTTATTTAGACAGCGATATTGTTTAGATTATTAATTCACTAATATTACGTCTACTACTTCATGTATTCATTATACATTTTAGATTAATTCAATTCGTGTTTATTTTAAGGATGAATTTGCTATTAGGGAATATTTCGGATATTTGATGTAGTGAAGAAGAAAATAGTAATATGTCGGAGGTGAAACAGGAAAAAATGAACGAGGAAGAATTTATCAGAAGGATGACGTTCTATCACGGAACATATAGGCATAGTTTTTCAACGTCACCAACGCTACCAACATTGTTAACCCTTCCAATGGTGTCAACTCTACCAAAGTCGTCAACGCTACCAACATCAATAACTCTACCAACGTAGTCAACACTACAATGTGACCGTTATCCTTCTCATTTCATCCCCTCTTCATAGTAAGGATAATACTTTTGTTCTGTTTGAACAGGATCAATTGCAATTCAAGTTTTTTCAGGCCGATCAGATAGATTCTGATTTGATATTTTGGACACGTCTATTTCCTTAACCGATTACTACTTTATCAATTGATATGATTGATCCCCACGCTAAAATATTACATAACACAGTCAACGCAGAATGTAAGTCACATTTGATACATAGATTATGAACATGTCTCTATCACGAACCATTTACTACAGAATCAAATAATGCGATTGATTCCCCCTCTGAAATAATACGTGACACAACCAATTTGGAATGTGAGTCAGATCTTATCGTATTACCTGATCCAATTACAGATGTATCAAATGATGTCAGTTATCATCCGGGCGAAATATTGCATGACACAACCAACATGGAATCTGAAACACATTCTGATCGATAGATTGTGGACATGTCTATTTCTCGATCCAGCTACAGCAGTAACTAATCATGCTATTGATCTCCCCATCGAAATATTGCATGCTGCAAGCAATAATTTCCCGACGCAGTGCCCGAGACGAAAAATATATCTATTGATTTTATTTCAATTACGGCAGACTTAGAGCCATCAACCCACACAAGTAATATCTTTAACGATGATTAAATTTCATGCCAATCTCATCAAATAAAGACCGCTTCACCAAAGCCTATAAACATATTTAAATGTGGACAATGTAGTTCATATTTCAATTCTATCGAAACGCTGAACCTGCATATAATCGACTGTTTTTCCGGTAAACTACCTGTTATTTATGAGTAAATGTGGGAGAGAGTCACAACGCAGTCAACGCGGGAGGACTCAATACATTCGCTTTATTCCGGATGTCAACGTTATGCAACCGATTAATTTGTTGAGGCTGCTACTCTGTATGATGCGGAGTACGATACGATAACTCTCCTATTGGCTTCACCTCAAGATGACTGTAAAGTGCTCTTGATCCTAGTGGTCAGAACCGCTCAGCTGGACTTAGATGTTGAAGAGATACAACTCAAAAATACGAGCTTTTCCCGCGACGCTAATGTTTTGAATCTGGATTGTATTTTTAATATTATTAGCGGACTACTCACAAACGTGGAGCATATTGTTCAAAAAGGAAGTAACTTCTCAGCGCCTAATTATGCTGTAAAGCCGACGATAGTACACTTCTAAGTCGACTAGAAAACATGAAGGCTGAGCTAAACTTTTAAAATACTTGGAATTAAAACTAATTCACAAGGACATCGCAAGTACAATATTCATGAAGCCAAGTACAGCTGGAAAGGAATTGTGTCTCATGTTAATGCTCGGGATTTTATCAACTTTTTAAGAGTGGGATGAGGAAAACGAAAGCCACCCGGTAAGAGTGCTCAGAGCTGCAGGCAAATCATCATCGGAAACACCTGGGAAGGTGATTAATATACCGGCGCTTTAAGATTCGGCTCATTACCTACCCATAGTAAATCTAAACAGAATATTTAGATGTCGCAAGAAAAAGGCCAATTCCAGCTGGGCTCATGCAAATAAATTTTGCGAATGAGGCCTCCAACCATTTAAATCCAAAAAAATGCTTGATGATCATCTCAACCTGTATTACTCAGAGTAAGCAATCACACTTCTCCTGGCGCAAAGCGCACATATGGAGCTAACTAATTAATTGAGAGTTATCTCAACGGCTACCATTTTTTGTATGCATTTATCGAGAACATCAGTTAACTAACTGCGTTCATGACTCCCAGGTTCAAACAACATCTACCGCAGCCGCCATTGACTCTTCAATCTATAAAAAGTATCTATCGCTGGTGAAATGATATGTGCACAGTGCGGATGTCAATTTTCTACTCTGGACTTATTACGAACACACCGAAGAGATTGTTACCCCATGTCTATTCTTTCTATCTAAGTGTTTGAAAATAACGTAGTTCGTCGAAGTCACGCCTCTGAGGCGCTCAATGGTTTAGTGAGATACATCAGATTCACACCAACAAATCCTCCAGTACAACCTATAGATTTTCTAACATCGATTCGTTCTATGATCAAGGAAACACTGAACATTTTAATCGATGGTCGTGTCAAGAGCATCCAGTAATGGCTCTAAGAATTTCCCAAATCGATCCACACACGAGTGACATTATACGATCCGAACAACAACTGTTTAGTAGAAAAGGATAGCTGCCACCTTTGTAAATAATAACCTGATTATGTTGAACACGTCCTTTTGCGTTGTCGATGTCTGATGCAAGTCAGAATGGCCAATCTCATCAACAGCCTAAACGATCTGACATCAAACCCCTATGGCTCCAGAAAGCTTTGACTAGCCTTCAAATACCGTATTTTGGTAATTAAGTAAAAACAACAACACCGCCACGAGAATGCGCCGCCTACAAAAGAATATCTACGGCGCGGGGGTTTCCCTCCAAGAGTACATTCAATCAAACGACGTCCAAACCCTTAAAGACTCCAAGAGAAGGCATGGGGAAGGATCAACTTACCAATTTGGGTTTTTCAAGTCCACAGGAAATGATCAAGCGATTGTCCTTTGGAAATTAATGAAAGCTGGAGACATCGAGTCAAATCCGGGACCCGGGGAACTCATATGCTACGCATGCAATACGATCATCCGCAAAGGTAGCGAGAATCTCACCTGTCGTGTGGTAACATCAGCCACAAACAGCCAAACTGTGGCGGTCTGACAAGACACAAGGTCAATAACACCGAGTGGAAATGTCAGTTATGCATAGGCCCCAACATCAAAGTCAACACTCAGCAACATACGCCAAGCCCGTCAACATCAGATCAAAACATGAGTACGACCAAGATTTGCCAAGAATGTAAGAAAGCATATCACAAAAAAAGTAGAGAAATCATCTATCAGACATGCAAAGAAGGGGTCCACAAGAAATGCACCAACCTCACATGAAGACAGTTAGAATCACAAACCACAGTATCAACCTGGTCTTGCACGAATTGCACAAAGATGAAGGAGAAATGGAAGCGCTTTATAGACACTATAACATCAGGGAAGAGTATAGAACACACAAAAAGCAAACTGATAATCCTATCTTGGAACGCAGACGACATTAAGACTAAGATTCCGGAGTTATCAGGCAGGCTCAGAGAAAGAGAGATAGACCTTTGCGCTACACAATAATCCAAGCTGAGATCAAATGACAAAACTTTGAATATTCAAGGATATAGTACAATCCGCAAAGACGGAGATATTAGACAAGGAAAAGTAGGTGGCGGACTTTTATTCTTCATCAAAGACAATATTCCACGCACCGAAGTTGATTCTATCATCGACCCATCCAAATCCAGCTCAGAAAGCCTAACGATTCAGATCAGAGACACGCAGCTAGGAGCCATTCGAATCAGCAGTGTTTACTGTCCACCGTTCAGATCCAGCGAAGAGAAGACAATATACTGTTTCGATCCTCAACACCTAACAACCCAATATAGAAAGACTTTAGTAGTCGGAGACGTGAATGCTCACTCAAATTCTTGGGAACCAATTCAACCAGAAGATTCTTGAGGGGAAGCTATAGACGATTGGATGGTGCTGAACAACTTCTGCTTGCATCAAAAACGGCAATCACACAAGAATAAACCCCAGTACAGGGGGTCTGAGTACAAAATATGTGGTGCTAGTTCCTAGTGAGTGGTTAAGTAGAGTAAAATGGGAGACAGAAGAAGACCTTGGCTCAGATCATACCCCAATGAGTATCAAATTTATCCTCGATGTCGAAATCCTAAGGAAGGTTAATCCAACGCCAGCATGGAACTGGAAAAAAGCCAACTGGAGTGGGCTCACAGAGAATATGGAAGAATTTTCACTAGTACTAACACCCTTTATTTAATTATATGCGAAGCCGCCATCGAAGCAGCTAACGCCAACATTCCCAAAGTTACTATCAGGAAGAGCTCAAAGAAGCAAATAAACGAAGAGACTCAACAAGCTATCAAAGCCAGAAATCTCCTTCGCAAAGACATCAAGAACAAAAGGAACAAAGGGGAAGAGTGGAAAGCCAAGTGCTCAGAAGTCAAACAGCTGATCATAAAGAGAAAGAAAAAAGATGGAAAGAATTTCTGGATGAAACGGAGTCCTCCTCAGACACAAGGAAAGCATGGAACTTAATTAGATCTTTCAATAGGAGGCCAGATGCAAATAACAGAAACAAACCTCTCATTCACAATGGTGTAGAAATTAGCAACAACCTAGATAAGGCAAATATCATTATGCATTTCTACAGCACAAGTAGTCATTTCAAGACGGATAAGAGCGACAGAACAGTCAAAAGAAACATGAAAACGAATTTGAGAGAACAGGGTACAGAAAATGATTCAAAAGCCCCTTTCACATTAGAAGAACTTGAAATCGCCATAAACAACATGAAGAGTAAAGCGGCTCCTGGTGAAGATATTATATGCCCTAGGTTTATAAAAGCCTATGGAGAGAAGATAACAGAAATGGTCCTTATATGCTTCAACGAATCCTGGAAATCTGGTTCTTGCCCACAAGGATGGAGGAATGCAACGTCGAGCAGCAGCTGGAAATATTTTTGAAAAGGATTTTTACAATTTGGAAAACAATGCGTTTTTCGGGAAGACGATGTAAAATTTCTACTGTGTTTCTACTGTGTAATACAACTGACAGATTGACAACGTATTTTTCACGACCGGAATTTCTTTCATCTGTTATATTACATCTCGCCAAGGAACAAGTCCTATTGGATATGCCAATATTCATCGGGCAAGCAGTACTCGATCTAACGAAACTTACAATACCCCAATACCCTTGAATCCTATGCTTCACAACTCAATGACACCGTCAAGATAATGGGCAGAGATACTGACAGTATGTTATGTATTGTGATTTGGTGCTGTGTTTCATATTATTATGTTGCTTATTGATTTATTGTCTCATAAGTATGTACTTATATTATAGTTGCGTCATATGTGCATTACCTGTTATTAGCCAGTGCTGTGCAAGTTGATAGTCAGAAAACAATTGCTTTGCGCCGAAGCAAACGAACACCTGTAATACATCAACTCTTACGATACTAATAATATACAATGTTACTGGTATTTAAAGTTTTGTTTAATCATTATTTTACCAAATAAAACACAGTATTTTTCTCCAAACGACAGGAATTGATGTTGTTGGCAGCTTCATTCCTATTCTCAGAAAAGATGAAGTGCTCGATACTTCCAAATATCCTCCCAGCCATCCAGACTACTCTGCTAACTGTCGTGCCAGTTTAGAATGCATTAAGGATAAAGCCGGCGGAAAACCTTTTTGAGTGTGGGTCTTGCTCCACCCAAAAGTCTAATCACTGTTAGCCATAAAGGGGTACATCCCTCTACCCTAAATATGGAAATAACTCATGATAATTATCTGTAAGGATAACGTGAGCAGGTTACATTTTCGAATACAGAACGTCATATCGGTTTGATGAAACATCAGCTTTACAACCTGACATATTAAAAGAAAACATTGAGTTTCTTGAGGATAAGAGAGCTTGGGTTTTAATTAATAAGTCCTATCCTTTTGGGAATCGTCATCTATTGAACCATACAGCGAGACCAGAGAAGCCGAGGATTCTTCGACTCCCCAGACTCATGGAACCGCCTGCAAAACGAACGCAACGGGTAGAGATCGATGATTGATGAAGCATAGTGAATAGAAAACGATATCACAGTGTTTGTCAGAATGAGAAAAAAGCATTAAAGCTTATCAAACGTAGAGTTTTGATACGGTCTTTAAAATGTAAATGGTGACTCTGAGGAAAACACTGTACATAAATGTAATGAAATTGTATCAATATAGCAACGACATTTCTGTCCCATATCTAATACTTCACTCGTATGAAAAACATTAACCGTATTAGAAGGCCAACGCTTCATACGCATAGCGGGAAATAGTTCTGGTTCATACTGTAGCACATTATCAAAATTGGCCTCCTTACACAACTGTAAATTAATATGACATAGTAATCTGAAGGTAAATGTTTCAGTTTGTAATGAATATCATTCTTTTTAAGAAGGAGAGCTGGCGTGGTCTCTCTAATACAAATGCTATTGCAAATAACATTAGTAAGTGCATGATCATTAGTTTCCGCATCACACATGATTTGTTAATTTCGAGTTAGGAATAATAGTAATGTCCATTTGTCTACTGATGATAGCGATGACTTGACTCAAATCATGTACGGTTGAGATAGAAAGTAACCTTGCTATCGCCAATTATAGTCTCATCTATCAATCGGTAGAGGGGTAAATTTTTCGGTGACGCCATTTTCCTTCGATAAACTTTATTCACACATCAATTTGTTATAGGGGAGGTGTGTGATAGAGATGAAGCATAAATATAATAATAAAATCTATCTTTTCATCTAAAAATATGGATTCATCAAGCAAAGAAGAAAACAGTACTTTAAATGACTAAATTATAGATACTGATAAATGCTGATAGTTCTATGAAATAAGAATCTTCCAATAATTCCGACTCGTATAGTAGTGATAATTCCCGAGACATTGCTGATGAAGTGTACGATAGTTTTGAGAGGATTGTACAAGAAATTCTACTGAAAATAACTGATCAAGAGGGAGTACCAGCTATATCAATAAACATACTATTACAGATATAAGCTCAAAAATAATTAAATTTACAGGCTGGTTCTATATTACTCATTGGCTATGGGATGCATCAATAACTCTAATGATACTAGATTCGGCAATGAATGGACAGGTTCTTTTTAACGTTAATGCGGACATGGCTACAACGTATTCTAATCTACTAAGAAATAATTATGTCCCACAAATAAAACAAGTTATTTCCAATTATTTCAATCAGAGAAAACAAAAACATTAATCCGTGTCACAGCATGGATTGCTGTCTTCTGACGACGCCGGCCCCTCAAAACTAAACTCCGATGGAGTGGTGGGTGGTATTATGATTGCTATCTCACATCTGGAAATGACTGGCGGGAAGCATTTAAAGTGATGTACACATTCGGTTGTTGTGGTAGTGGACAAAGCGCTTGCGCAGCCTCGAGTGGAAGTTGTGGTGGAGGTTGGGCAACTGGGAGTGATGGCAGGTGTGGAGGTAGTGGCGGTAAGAGAGGTGGCTCCGCAGGGTAGCCGGCAATCTCGATCGAAACTGTGGCAATTATAGCCTCCCTGGCCAGCGGCTGATGTTGCACAATCTTTGTACTCCCGCATAGATTGTGGTTTAAATTCAAGGCCTGCTGCGACCCGAAGGGAAAGCATATGGAGGCCGTGTGACAGCAGGCTATCTTTAAACATAAAATAATAAAATCGAAACCCTCGATGTTGGAGAAAGTGACCAGCATTGGGGCCATAGGCGAAAATGCCACAGTCATTGCTAAACGAATACGATTTTGCAATCAAGTCACGAACCATGTTTGATGAAAATATGTAATAACGTCAGAGACGTCAGCAACTCCTTATATATGGGATGAGCTTTCCCGCAACGTACAACATTCTCACTTTTCCACTTTTCAAATATGTGCTGCTTGCGATCGAAAAACGTACTATATTTTCGCGACTTTACAGTGTCAGATGCAGAATCCCGTCAGATGAGACATTATTCACTCGATTCTGATTGGCTGTTTCTCTCTTATGTAGAATTTGCTCTCTCTCTCCTCCCTCTTTCTAACTAGAGTATATATAAATAAAATATACATTTAATGACGGAGGATGAGAAATATGTATTCCCCCTTAAACAGATGTCGACCATGTTAATTGTAGGGCCAAGGCAGGCATTGAAAACAACGTTTGTTGAAAACCTAATAGCAAATAGACATGTAATGCTTTATATGCCTCATTCAAAATGCATTGGTTCACTGGGAGAGAATATACCTTCAACATCGTATATAGAAGTATACGATGATGGAATACCTGCAAATATCGACATATTAGAAGCGAATGATATGGTGATACTCGAGGATTTCATGATGGAGGCGAAAACTCCAAGGTTTTCAGTAATTTATTTATTCGAATTATCCAATTTACCCTGTACTGTGATATCGATTACACAAAATCTGTAAAGTCTAGGTAAAGAGCATAGGACTCATTCCTCAATACACAATACATTGTCCAATTCAAGTCACCTCGAGATTTTAGTCAGATCACCTGTCTGGGATAGCAAATGTATCCGGGGGAGAAGGGTTTTCTCACAGCTGCCTACAAACATGCCGTCATAGACAGCCGTATTCCTATCTATTTCTTGAACTACATCAAACAACACCGGAAAAATTGCGTGTAGGCTCATGTATCTTCCCAGGAGAAAAACCACAGCGTGTCTATTTCAGTCTGTATTAAAAACTAAAAATTCAAATTGAACATTGATTGTGTTGTCTATGATAAACATAAAGCATAACGACAGTCAACAACTCAAGAAACATTAACCCTTTCTACAGCGACTTGTGCACACACAGAGTCCAAGTGAACGCAAAGATCTCGTAAAACGAGCCAAACCTGAACAACTAAAGTTTATTTCCGGCGTAGTCTATAATACTCTAAAGGAAAAATTCCTTACGAAGCGAAAAAGTACACAGAAACACGTTCATTGTCATAGGAAAAAACTGCGCAGATTTGTCAATTCCTGATGTTAATCTACACTCGATAGTAGAGATCGAATACACGTCAAGCCGGTGTACGGAAAATACGTAAACAACTCGGTGAACAAAGAGGTGCAATTTACTTACTACTTATACCACTGCTAGTACTTGCCGGGAAAGCTGCACTCGCAGGTGCCATATTGGAAAGAGTTGGTTACGGAGTTAAAAAAGTTGACGAAAATATTGATGGCTGAGATAGAGAGAGAATGACGACACCAGCATTTCATACAGCTATATTAGTCAATGAGAATTACCACAATCGATTAGTGAATCATCAATGTAGCACCGCTACTACTGCAAGTGTATACGAATATGATTATGGAAAGCAACGTAATCTGGTGCAAAAGTTGCAAGCACACAAGTTGCAAGAGGAGAGAGCAAGACTTGCGCGCAGAAAAGAAGATTGCTGCAACGGCGGCTACATCAAAGCTGGAAGAAAAGGGTGTTGCAGAGAATAAGCAGAGACTATCACCGGTGATGGTTAAAATAATTATCGATAAATTGCCTCTATATCTCCGCAAAATTGAACATTCAGTTTTACAGAGACTTATTGGGGATGGAGTCACCTGGGATTCATAGGGGCAAATTATACTTCCAGAGGATGGAGAGGATAGATTTGTTATGAATTCAAGTATTGTCGACTTGAAAGCGATAGAAATCAAGTGGAAAGTCCAATCAAATTCCACCATTTGGTTTGGAGAAAATCAATTCCATTCTCAAGATAACAATAATAGCTACTAATAGTGTGAAGAAGAAGAAAGTGAAAAACTGTTAACAACACAAACCTCTAGTGCAACAGCGCCAGCACACAAGTATAGGAAAAGAGCCAAAATTGAGATCCCCTATGACTATGAAGTAGTATACACAATGTATGAATGCGTATAAAAATAAACGATAATGGTTGGTAATATACTAAAACTGTGCTTTTGTTTTCTTAAAGAGATAGCGGAACTAACCAGTTCCTACGGCAGAATAAATACTCTGGTAAAGACAAACGGTCTCCCAAGGAAATAAGTGGTCAACTGCCTGAAGAGTCAATGGGCTTGCACGCTAAAAAAATCGGAAAGGAGACGGAAATCTTCACACACGATACATTGTTTGCAAGATGGACATCCAGTGGCAAGCAGACCTGGTAGAGATGCAACCCTAAGCACGACTGCACGACTATGCGCTACATGCTGATCCTGATTGACCTTTTCTCAATATATGCCTTGGACACTCCCACTCAAAGACAAAACAGCGGTGAGCCTATACAACGCCTTTAAACTTCTATTCACTCGGAAAACTGGTGAGCGTGAACCTCGTTCTCTACAAACTGATAAAGGCCTCGAGTTTGAAAAATAAGAAAGTGCGCGGCTACCTCATTGATGTACATGGCATTAAATAGTTTAGTATAAAGACTCTTCACAAGGCAGCTGTTTTTGAACGCTTCAATAGAACACTCAAAGAGCGTATGTGGCGCGCCTTTACTAGACAGGACAATTATCGATGGCTATAACTTTTCCCCAAACTTCTCACCGCCTACAATAATATTCAAAACCGAATTCTGGTCATGCGCTAAGCCGAGTCACCCCGGAGAATGAAGCAGATGTCTGGCTACACCTGTACGCTGGTGACTCATCAATGGTGAATGAAAAAATAAAAAGGGGAACGGGTGAAACGGAATGCAAAGTATAAGCTAAACGATTGAGTGCGCATCTTACGATACAAGGCTACTTTTGATAAGGAGTATACACCCAATTGGAATGAGGAAGAATTTCTCGTACTCACCGTGAATGACAAATTCTACCAGGTGATGTACTCTCTACGTTCACTCGCTGGGGAGATTATTAAGGGCGGTTTCTATGAGCAAGAGATGCAGCCGGTTGATGACTGCGATGAGATGTATTGGGTGTGAGCCTCCAACCTGGATTTCTTACTCTTAACTAACTCCAGTGCAAGATGTCCCATTTTAATAGACTCGGAAATAGTGAGGGATTTCATGTTGTTCTCCATAACAATGTCAAGAGTTCAGGCGGACGGAATACACCCTCACAGTATTATACACAATTTATCAACAGTATTAATTTCAACGTAGGGAGAGGTGATCAATGAGAAATGGTTCAAGTTGAGATTTACTTTGTCAACTCGATAAAGACTATTGAGGAGCAGGAAAAGATTCACATTTGTCAGAAAGTGGAAGATGTCAAGACCATAGTTAAATTTGATCCAACCGAATATTATAATGAGACTGTCGATGAGAATGGGGTACAAGCGCAAATTATAGGAATGCGCTCATCAAAGCGAATCTTCAACCTTATTAAACATCCTGACTTTTCCATCGGTTTTCATCCCTCACATGCAAAATTTTCAATCACCATTACTAATAGTGCAGTCAGTGAACTTGAACTTTCCTCCTAAACAGCTCACGTGCTGGGTTTTATCAGAGATCATTGAAATGCCAATGAGAAAATCTATAAGGGTAGGGACGATGAACCATTTACTATTTACTAAAACAATAGGGTTGCAAATGTCGATCAACGTGATGCAAACGTTGTAAGTTTTATCAGCGCTATGGAGGGGGAGAGAGATCCCCTCACCCACCTACTCCTTCTCAGTCTTGCTAAAACGACACGAATCATACCCTTTGAAATTGGTATCACTATGAAAGAAGCAGTTGGCAAGGATTATAGAATATCAAAGAGTATCACTATCGCCGAGGGCTACTACCAAACTACTCAACGACTTGTGCAAACTCTCAACAAGCCACTCTCGGAGGAAGGTAAAGATCAGAATATGCGCTTCGCTTTTGATGAGAATATTAATCGAGTCAGCTTCAAATGTAAACATGATAAAACATTTCTCAATATTAAAGAGCCGCTTGCCTCTACACTTGGAATCGGACAAATATGTAGACTTGACAAGGGGGGAATTATGGAGGTGCTCTATCCACCGGATCTCCGTCATGGGGTATATTATTGTGTTATCTACTTTGATATATACTACTGTGATCTCTGTATGAAAACCTTTACCGGCAATTTATTTGTACCACTACTGCGTACAGTCAATTTAAGTGTAAGCGGGGAATATGGGCAGACAATTACCGTTCTCCATGACAATTTATTATATGTCCCACTCAACAAACACATGATTGACAGAATTGAAATAATGGTTTGTGATGACACAGGGAAACTGGTCCCCTTTATCGAGGGCAAAACTGTGCTCACCCTCCACTTTCGGCAGCGTAACTAATGAACAGCGTACGCGTGCCAGCGCATACCTACATTCATATAGAGACATATAAGGATAGCGGCAACAGTGATGATCAAGGCCATACAGTGGGGCAGGAGTTACGAGTGGACGCAGAAGAAATGAATTCCCTACTCTGTCTGATATACAACTTTTTCACACAGACAACAGATAGACAGAGCAGGACGGCACTCACCGAGGCAATGCTAGTTGAACTTGGCTATATTTACTTCTTACGCAAACAATGGCATAAGAGTACCCTACATCTCAAAATACAGCAGCAAAAACAACAACTATTCACATGTGTGGATGTGCATGTGTGTATGTGTATTTCTTACAGAGAGACACAAGTATGGGTTATGCAATTCCATTCACACAAGATGGCGGTGGAGGGCAAAGAATTTCAGTATATGCTTTGAACAATCTCACGATTTGTTCTACCACTTTTGGCCATATCTGGTTTTTACTAAAGAAACTTGGAAAACGAGCAGCCAGCTCAGCACTTAATGTTGGGACAGCGATGGCTGGAGACGCAATTGGTGTCAAGTTTAAAGATATTATCAAAAATATACGTAAACGAGGAAAGTTTGAAGTTAAAGCCTATCCCGAGACTATATTGGACGAAATGTATTCCGACGAACAGATGATGATGAGGAAAATAATTCAGATGGTTGGTGCGGCAGCGGCGGCGGGTGAACACTCAGTTACCGGTAGACGGTAAAGCGAAAACTATAAACAAGAAGAGCTGGAATTCTATATGTTTGGCAGTTCCACTGCCGACTCTACTGCTCGCGTTATAATCGAAGAGGCGGTTCTCTATATTCGTCGTGTAAAGATCACCTAGTCATGAGAAGAAGCTGATGACTCGCACTGCCCTCTACCCTATCCAGCATTCCAATATGAGCACCTATACAATTTTCACGGGATCACAGAGTCGTATTCGTGACGAACTATTTCGCGGACACCTGCCCAAGATGGTTATTTTCGGCATGGTTGCAAATAATGCGTTCAACGGTGACGTGGAAACAAACACGTTCAACTTCCAACACGTTGGCAGTTTGTTTGATAGAATTGGTTGGATAGGTTATGGTCGACTACAAGGGATAACGCTTTACCTGTGAACTTATTCGAATTGTACGCCTACGCTTTCCCTACCTATCCCAACACTTGGATGGTGTATTTGCGCTAAAAAACATACCGTTAGGCTGATCAACGGCATCGCCGGAGTCCCCTCGGGCTGATTGTGAATACCGACACTGATGATTTGCCCGGCTAACATTGGATTGCCTGCATTCTCTTAGCCGACAGGCGTGGGAGTGTTGTGCTTCCCTTGGTCGGAAGCTGTCGCCGCGTGGTCAGTCCTGGATGAATAAACATTGCCCTCGTGGTTGGAATTATAACAAACAAATTTTTCAATCACTTCTACCAACTCTATGCGGCGTTTACTGTGTCTAATTTCTCTATGAACGTGCTCGATGAACCATTTGACACTATTTTAGAATATCTTAGTTCTGCATGAAATTGTGACAATGTTGTACTAGCTTCTCTCAATAGAGCCCTCCGTCGTATAACATGAAAGGTG
>JAUZND010025994.1:0-24091 GCA_034780555.1 Coelogynopora nodosa
CCAAAAATGGTGTCATTGTGTTTGGCTCATCATTACCTTTAATTAGATATGCTACATGTATATATTTTGAGAAAGTTAATTTTTGACCAAATTTCAAATCCTTTGTTATTGATTTTTGAGTTAAGCTCCAGGTGGATTTTTTTGGGCTTTTAATATGTTATTTAAGATGATATTCCTGAACTATTTTTAAAAAAATCTGCTTTATAATATTTATTTCCCTTTTTTATCCTAATGCTCCTGGACTAAATTGCTATATAAATAATATAACAAATCATTATTTAGTAAAGTTGACACAATGTTTGAATATGCGTTTATTAAAAATTAAATTATTCTATATCGGTAATCTAAAAAACTATCCTAGTCCAACCCTCATCAGAATCCTGGTTAATCCCCTATTCCAAAAAACTTAATAGAGAATAACAAAAAGAATTGATAAATGAAAAATTACTGGCGCTTGTATTTGAGGATAGAGTGGAAACGGTCTATAAAGGCACATTACAGTCTAATAAAACAGCCTATATGTAGAGGCCTTAGAATGTGTATATGTATAGTATATTCCTGTTTAATACGTAAAGTGTACACCTGACATACAGGTTTAGTATTATGTATATGTTTATATAGAAAGTTTGTATGCTATACAAATAAACAAATGATTGAAAAATATCAAAGTTTAAAACAATATAGAGAAAACATTATATAAGTGTTTTTGTATAGGTAGATGTGAAGAAAAAAACACTATTATTGATGCTTTCAATAAATGGTTATACTAAGATTACAACTAAGAGCGTATAATAATATGTCGACAGTATATTTGAAAAACCGAGGAAATCAAGATGTAAAGGCAATTGACAAATTTATAATATGGATTCAGTTTTGTAATATAATGCTATAATACATATATGAAAACATGACGGATAATGCATATTAACCTATATATAAAGATAGCATTGGAGATTTTAAAAAATAGGAGAAAACACCGGACCAAAAGTGAAGAATACGAAAAAATAGAGAAAACTAAGTCCGAGATCCTATTAGTTATAAAAAATATAGAGATATATAAAGAAATAATATATTCAAAGTGTTAGTTATTTCGAAAGATGACCCGTGATTGGGGTGGCGACAGAAATAATAATCAGTCACATAGAAGAACACGTGGAACAAAACGTAACAAATAGCATACACCCCTTGAGTTTGTCACTGTCAAGAAAAACAAGGATAACATTATTGTCGTACAGAATGAAATTGTGAAGATTATGCATGAAGTGTTGGAAGGAGCAACTCAGCACGATTCCAACTAATGTCTAGGTCAGCGAATAGGTAGATCACTTTCAGAAGTTATTTCATAGAACCAATTCTACAATCACCCGCACATACATCTCATGTGGGATGGTCTCTTTCCGCACCCCACCCCTCTCTCTGCTACAGTTTTGTCAACAAAGACTGAGCTGAGTAAAGTATTTCCCAGCGAAGTTAATATATTATGTATAATAGGTAGGTTACAGAAAAATATAGACGTAATGCGTGATGATTATGATGATTGATATGGATGGTAATGACAGCGACAATATCATATACTATAATTACTTCATGCACGCAGTATCACGGGTAAACGAATGCAGATTATAGTCTTCGGCAATACTTAGATGATAACCTGTGGAAAGAAATGTGGTGTCAAAAGAGAGGAGTATGATGAACAAGATATGACGGACTGTTCAATTGATCAAATTATCAAATTATCCATTTAATTTCTTTCTGAAAGCACAACAGTTAAATAGCAAGCAATCTGTCATATATAATTGTTTTCTTATAAACTGGGTCAACTAGAATACATCAACATAAAAAATTAAAAGTAGATGAATGCAATTGTTTAAATAATGTATGACTGTAGAATATTACAACAACCACTCAATAACGTTTTATTATAAAAAGATGTCGTATTATATGTCTGTGCATTACATTGTAGTTCTATTTATCTCTCAATATTTACCTTCCACTTTTTTTAACAACTTTTAAAGATTGAATTACTGCTCAATCTCTCCGCTATTATTAATATTATTTATTACATGCATACAAGTATTGAAATAATTACATTAGCTATTACAAGGTTTCATATCCCATATCCCGCTGAAAATTAGACAATATTTTACGGCCGCCTTCTACACGATCGCACAATTTTTAAACATTCGGACACTACTGCGGAAATGCAGCGCAAGTAGGTTTATCCCGACTGATTTGTCAACACCTCAACCACCCTCCCCAAGACACCTCAAAGATCCCTCACGAATGACTGTGCATTGACGGCGTTGGCGCCGGTGATGGTGTCAGTCGCCTCAGAGCTGCTGGTGTCGATGAGGGTGAATCTGGGCCGCTTCCTGGGCGGTCCCCGAAGGCTCTGGAGGCCGCCGGGATTGTGTGTGGCGGCGTCAGCGGCGGAGGGCAGGTTCAGTACCGGTCTCTCCAGAGCGGAGACTAGGAGGGGGGTGGAGAGAAGGCGCCGCTTGTTGGGGGGCAGTTGGTGGAGTTGTTCGGTGCTGGTGGCGGTGGCGGTGGCGGATGGAGGGACAGGCACCAGACGCGGGGACGGCGGGCTGTAATTGTCGGAGAGTTTGGAGATGGCGAGTTGCTCGTCGCGGCGGAGGATGTAGGGGAGCAGGGTTGTCATGTGCACTGAGCCCACCAGGACTGTAGAGGGAGTGGGGGGGAGGGCCAACTGTCGTTAGGTGGTCCGTATAACATGGTTTCTTTATAACATCGATATTAATATTATGTTGGGCAACCATTTGTTTGATTTATTGAGTTTATTTTGTTAGTTTCTAAATTATTCAGTAAGTTATATTCGAGTAATCTAATAGTAATTGTCTTTTCTTTTTCAATGTATTTTTTATATCAAATGATTATTTTTCTATACTTCTTAGTTGTTATTTTTAACGAAAAACTTTGGTTATAATTATCTTGCTCCTAGACTATATACATTTTGTCAAACTCATTTTGAGCGAAATTTCTGGAACGATGTTTTGGTTATAAATGTGTTGATTTTAAATCACGATCATAATATGATAAAACATATATATAGTATGTATCAGTATCAGTATGCTGTTTCCCAAAAATGAATATTATGTAGAAATCACTTTTCTTTCAATTGTGAATAAATATTATATTATTTATAGTGTTGAAAATATGTTATTTTAAAGTTTCTGACTGGTTTTACGCACATTAAATGATGTTCTCTCTATTACAGCGATTTGTAAAACGTTTTATCATCAACAAGCATAAATAAAAATAATGGTACTACATGAGGTATGCATTTAGAATTAAAATAATTAAAAAGCTATACTGACTCACCCCCTAATTCAAGTCCTAAAATCCCAATTTAAAATATTACTATAAAACGTAAATAAAAATAATAATAATAAATTAACCACATAACAGAATATTATAACTTTCTTAGTGTTCTGATTGTCCATCAACGTTTCTCTATGTACTATGTATTGTATGTAAAATGAGATCATCAGACTTTGATTAAAATATTATATTCTTTGGATCACAGACAAAAGATTATCACATTGTAAAACCAATTAGACACTATCATAATATATTAACCTAAAGCCAGTCACAACACAGTCTAATATTATTGACTTTATGTCTCGATTCATCGATAAAAGTGAAAATCAATAGGCCCAATCAACCATATATTATGTGTCATCACATCAATAAATGATTACAACCTCAACCGTTGTTGAGACGAAAATGAGTCACCATCCCAATGGTCAGTGGTCGTTGGAGTCACCTGCAAAAAAGACGTCCTCAATGACCTCCGAGTCGACAGCTCGAAGTCTCTGGAGCAGATGGAGCAGTGAAAGCGCCCGTCGAGTGCCCGAGCTGTCCCCATTGGTCCCCGCCGGGGAGAGGTGGTTCGCAAATTCGGTCTGTATCTGCTGGAAGATGTCCTTCGTTGGTCCATTCCAGTTATCTGCTGTAGTTGGGGGCGGCGGGGATTCATTAGAGGGGAAAAATTGTATTGACACTTTTCGCGTTCATATTCTAAACTCTAATCCGTTGTAAATGAATTGTTTATTGAATAATAAAATGGCTTAAAAGTCATCTAACTTTATTTCATTAGTGTGCTTTATTCGATAAGTCAAAATAGAAACATATAACAGTCATATTATTAAGTAATATTAATTAATAATCATAATTTATTGTCAGTAAATGGCACGATGGCACCTGTTTCTCAGTTATTTCCAAACTGGCTCAATTGATTTACTTTACTAATGTCTTGTAATATAAAAATGGTAACATTTGTGAATTTATAATTTTGTTTATTTTCTGTATTTTCTTGATTTCTTAATATGAAAATATTTTTATTTTTATCAATATATCCTCTTTTTGGTTATTTAAATATTTCCCATGCTCTGTAGGCAAAAATTAATTGAAACAATAAAAAGC
The DNA here is from genome assembly GCA_034780555.1 of Coelogynopora nodosa. Lineage (NCBI taxonomy): Eukaryota > Metazoa > Platyhelminthes > Proseriata > Coelogynoporidae > Coelogynopora > Coelogynopora nodosa. The sequence goes on from JAUZND010025994.1 coordinate 4,447, forward strand.
GCGCTTACTCGGATCAAACAGAATGAGACAGCGCAAATAGGCGTACTCTTCTGATGTCACACCCAACTGCTGAAACAAATCGATGACGTCACGAAGCTGACTAATTATTTCTATTGACGTGGAGACTCGTAGGGGGGAGATTTTGTCTGGAAAAGAATATGTCAGTAATGCAAATTTTCTTCGCGATGTTATTTCATAATTTCGCTAAAACCTCATTCATTCATTTAATAAACATTTCAAAAAACGTGTTCCCTGCTATACAGTTCAACGTTGTCGTTAAATTGTTAATCACTCTTGTTAATAAATTATCTTCATGACATAATAATAAATTGTAAATACTTACTTACTTTCGTTTTAAAATATTATGAATATTGAAAACAAAAAGGACATCACTATCGATACAATATTTATATTGGTAAATATCGAAACTGTTTATCCTATTTATTATGTCTATAGTCTTGAAATTATTTTCTCTATATTTGACTTCAAATCAACTCGCTTGTCAACTGATACCCAAGTCAATGTGTGTACCCAACGCTAATATACTGTAAACTGTAAAGTAATTAGCAAAGTGTTCTGCCATTGTAAATTCTTCATTCATGATTTAATACATTCAGTCATGATTCAAAATGATCAAAAAACGTGTTGTCTCCACAAAATGCGGCATAAACATAAGATTGCGCAAGTTACATATCCACAGAATAAATGAATGGCAGGGAACACTAAAACGATGTCCACTCTCCACTTCCAAATTTATAATTCCTTATTTCCGTAAATACAGTTTGGTAAATACTACTCACAATTATCTACTATAACAATAAGTTAAATCAAAACTACGCGCATAGACATTTTTTCAGAATGCACTTTCAGAATATAGAATTTTAATAAACTTATATTTTATATTAATAATTATAATTCATATGCTTCCACAATTAAATAACGGAGCCTACATTACAAATACTTTTCCAGCATGTAACAAAATGTAGCTTCATATCTTAGGTAGGTAATTATTAAGTGTATAAGTAGCTATCAATAAAACTATAAGTACCATTTTGTTGGAAGGTTTAAGGTCTAAAGTTCAAAAATAAGGTCATCAACTAGGTAAGGTAAAGCTCTACGAGCACACACGAGTGATTACTAAATAAATTACTCAATTTCTACCAAATATGTCAAACTTACTTTCATTGATCAGAGCCTCGAAATGGTTAGCTATGGCGGAGACAAATCTCTGAAAGTGGAGGGCATCCTGGATCTGACAGAGACCAAGAAGGAACAAGCCGCACCAACATCGTCCAACCAAATCTTTCTTACTATTTGAGCTGATGAAGAAAGATAAGAAAATATTAACTGATCGAGAGAATAACTTTATACCCCCGATAAATCGATAAAGTATTTTAGCATACTTTACCGAATTTACTTAAATAGCATCAAAGTTTACAGCATAAAAGGCGTTTCTAATTTAATCAGAGAAATCGAGGCAAAATAGTGAAAAGTAAGCTAATAAGAACCTCTAACAAGTACTGAGAGGCAAACAACGTTTCAATAGATATTTAACAAAAATAATTAAGATTCACAATATATTAACAATCAATATTTCATTATAGAAAAAAATTATTTGAAAGTTATTACCGCAATATAGAATGAAAATATAGAATAGAAATGATTCCAAGAATAACTCTCACTTCAAGGAGGAGAACACCTCCAGGTTCTGGACCCAATCGATCGTCCTGAATAAAACTCGCGACGCCGTCTCCCCCACGAACTGGATGGTGACCACCGGAGGGGGCGGAATGGGCAGTGAATCCAGCGAGAAGTCCATCGCCTCCCGGGGAACCAATCGCTGCCGATCAACACTAACGGAAGAGGATGCCGTCGAAGAACGACTGTCCACTGGCGACACGGCTGAGTCGGAGGACCGTGTGTGACTCTGTTGGTGAGTGGACACTGCTGCTGCGGCCGGTTTGTTGGTGAAGTGGGATGCAGAGCACTGAGGCGGCAGGAGCTGCTTGTTGAGCACCGAAGTGATGAGATCTTGGAAGAAAGAGTTGGGTCGGTTGTGATTGCTGGATGGTTGTAGTTCGGAATGGAATGTAGAGAAGAGGTCCAGCGATTCATTGGGACTAGCCGGGTCCTCTTCTGGAATGACAAAGAGCCAGTATACTCTTATTACATATTATTGAGTTCTGCTTTCATGGTTTACATTTTGAATAATTACAGAGCTATTCTTACTATACTAAAAGAGCACTCACTCTATTTTATAATTTGAATGATTTAATAACTTTACATATTTTTAATCAGTTCATATCATAAACAATAATTAGTAGGCAGTTACAGTATGTAAAGTAAAAATAATTTAATACATTGTTTGACATGTAGGAAAGGCCACACAAATACCACTCAAATAATCACCACACAATAGTGTTTGCCCAACTTTTAACCATTTCCATTATTCAAAAAGATTCATATATAGAAAAACATAATATTTTTATTATATGCAAATGATTTTCTCAGATATAATATCTTCATCATCCATTTTACCCTTCATTATACACATGACACTTCACAGTGTTCCGGTTATAAACAATCACTAATCTCAACTGAACCAGAAAACAGCATTGCGCGTCCCCTTGTAGCCCCCGCCCTGATACCCACCTTTGATAGGCGAGTAGCCGAAGAAGACAGCGTCCGCCCCTGGAGTAGTGGTGGTGTTGGTGTTATTGAGGGTGCAGTCTGCAGGGTCCACCCCACTTTCCGGGCTCGACTGGGGGTTGAGAGGTTCAGGATCCTCAACCTTCATTGGGCCTGAGGCGATGTACGACGAGGTGTCTGTTCTGGACAGCTGGCCCTGCACCTCTGGACATCCCGACGCGAGATAGAACGAAGGTAGTTACTGTGCTGCTTCAGATCGTGTATCTACTTAATTTGTTATTTCATTTAATATAATACTGATTTCCAAAGGCTTGTGGGGAAGTAATGTTGCCAAATTTCAATACATTTTCGGTACTCTCAACTAACCATAATTACTTGTCAATAGGTATGTCAATTATGCAATCGTCCTATAGTTATGTAATAATTTCTCAACAAGGTATTAAATCAAAGAAGTACTATTCTCAAAATCGTCAGTTAAACATTGATTTTCTGATAATCGTACCCAAGATTATCAAAATATCACTATATCATCATGAGATATAAGACGTAATCAACTGCATTCAAACGAAACTTATTTCGTTAAATCCCAATTGTCACTGGCTGAACTCGGGACAAATTCGATTCTACTTTAACTATTTTTGGAATGCAATTATTGAATACCTATCACATATTTTTTCTAATAACAGACTATTATTTCCAATTGAAAGTTCTTTAATATGTACAGATAGTACGAAAAGTTGGTAAAACTATACTTTATGAATATTTCATTGAATAATGATTCATTGAATAATGATTGTGGAATTACTAACTTCATTATTTAGACCTGAGAACGCTTTATTATTGTAGCTGAAATTCAAAAAAAAACTCCGGGTGGCATGACTACGTGTAAGGCGTAGGCTGTAAAATCGGCACGTAACGTCGAATTTTTTTGTATTTTACCAACTAGAATGGATCCATATAGATTAATGTGGTATCATACGAGAGTCATACCATATATTATAATTTTATATAAATTATTATGCAATCAAATATTCATTACATGTATAAAGATACTTTTAGTCAAATATACATAGGTAAGTATATAATAATATTTTTGAATATGTAAAATTAAATACGAGCGAGCGAAACGAGCGACTCGAAAAAAACACTATATATTATTTTCCATTTTTTAACGAATCTCTAGAATAATCAAAATCGTTTGTCCGAAATAGCGGTTTTACGCTAAATAGCGGAAGATTGATAAGTATGACATTATTAATCCAAATTATTCGTGTAAATATGACATATCATAACAAGCACTAGCCAATAAAGAGTGGAACATAACTGGACTACAATTATCAGAAAAGGAAAGGATACAAAATTGTACAGGCAACATGAAAACACTGAGCGTGAAACACTGAGCGACTTACCCAGAACAGGAGGGGACTGATCTGGTAGAGAATCCGGGTCACACTTGAGATCCGGACTGACGTGGGAACTTTTTCTTCTGTAGAACTTTCTCTGCAATCGTTCTAGTAAAACGTGATTTTGATCATCATTCTGCAAATAAAAAGGAGTACAAAAATGTTGACACCAGCTGTTGTTGCATCAACTGATGACAACAGAATACTTTGTATGATATAATTATACGTAAAATAGTTTATACTACTTTAAAGTAGTTATATTGAGTTTTACTAATTATTTCAATATTGTAAAAAATAGTGTCAAAATATAGAATGCTTCCGATGATATTCGTCGGCATTTACTGTGAATTTGTTAGTGTGTAGATGACAGGAGAAACAACTTGCTACTGATATCATATGGTGAAATATGAACTTACAATGTATAAATTGAATTTGTTTAACATAATGTACTCATTTTTAATGGTTTATATAAATATGTTTATATGTTTAAACTATTGAAAATAACTTTAACAATTCAAATAATATTTAAAAATTCACAGATAACAGAGGTTATGCTTACTTTTTAAAGCTTATACGCTTCAAAAATATAAACTAAAGAAACAAGATTTATAAATTTCAATAAAATAAATCTCGAGCTTTCGCTTAACTCACACTAGCGTTAATTATCATGAGCAAACATCTTAAAGTAAACAATCAGCAATACAGGATTTTAAAGTTTTTGTCAGATTTCAGTAATAATCTATCTCACACAATCAGAGCCCTCGACTCGAAGCTGAGCGCAAACAGATGAAGAATCAGAAACAGAAAAGACAGACCGAGTAAACAGACCGTATACCTGAGAACTGTCGTCATGGTAGCCGTTGCCAGGGCTCTGACAGGGCGCCGCAAACGACGACGGACAACTGTGATGCCGAAAGATCGTGGGATCGAGGTCCCCGACGGACACCGGCTCCTGATTGGTAGACTCGGAGCTGCTATCGACCTTGGCACTGTCCGAGAAGGGAGTGGTTGTCGTGCTGGAGTTGGAGCGGACAGAGGACGGCTTCTTGCTGTTGCTGCCGCTGCCGCTGCCACCATTGTTGTTTTCACCATTGGGTCGGCGCTCATTCTGAACCGCTTCCGACCGCATGCCAACCTGAAAGGGGCCGGTTTGCCGGATATTTATTTATTTTGGATGTAGCGTCGTCTTTTGGTGCTTTATTGGTGGGATGAGGGGAGTTGAAGTGCCGATAGGAAGAGAGTCTGTGCAATCATTTGTTGATATGTGTGTCTTTTCAAGTGTATTCATCCAGATAATAATGTGAAATTATTAGTAACGTAGCTTTAATAATTTTGTTATGGTAAACCCAAGCAGTCATTTCTTACTTTTATTATTATAAAATATTTTAAACTACGAAAAATAAACCTATTTATATTAAAAATATTATACTATGCATATATTATGATAAACGGTTTTGTGCAAACGTAACAATATATATAAATAATATCAAAATTCGGTGATGCTGTGAGTTAATTAAAATTAAGAAAAAAAACTAACACAGTAATAAATCATAAACTTTATATTTCGACGTTAAACCTCATTATCAAAAGTAAACATGTTATGTTATAGTTTCAGTTTGTAAGAAAAGTGAAGTAAGGAATACAGATCACTAATTATATGATTACGTAGAACTGAACATAATAACATAACTAAAAAAAACATATATAAATAATAACATAATATATAATAATATATTATGTATAATGATTCTTCAAACAAGTTAAATAATATTACTATATGAATCTTATCAATATTATCACAAACATCGCTATCACTAATGTATAACAAACCAACTATTTTGCCAATAATTTATTATCTATAATAAAACAATACGAATGGCAAAGTTAATAAAATATAGAGATCAAAGGTCTAACTAACAAGAGAATAATGCGATTGCTTGCAGACAACAGTATAATGTCTTCTTATTGTTTCTTAAAAGTTGTAAAAAGTAAGAAGTTGAATGTAATTAACTAATTGGCTTTTTTTATTCCATACCGTCTGCAATTGCTAATTATCACTCAAAACAATCAATGTCTCTTTCTATCTATAAATGAAAGCTAAACAAAGGTCGTGGAAAATCCAATCAATATATACCGACTGCGTATACAACATCTTACATAATTACATGATTGTGAAAAATAAAATGTCAATACTTTCAGATAATTGTATGTTTTACTATTTTTTCATATCCAATTATATCAAAATATCCTAAGTAGAACACTGTGTGACCATTAACAATATTTTATAAAACGCTATCAATTATCCAGAAATAATCTGTTTATGAAGGCAAATTACATTTTTATCACATGATAATTAATGAATGTTTCAATTTCTCCCTAACGTGATTTATAAGTATCCCAAATATAGGACAAATTAAGGGAACTGTGACACGTTTTGAAATCTCATCACAATCGAGCTGCAAATAAATGTTTTCATTTCTGGAAAAGTTCATTTTATGGAACAAATAGTGTTATTTGAAGGAATATTTGAAAAGATTAAATAACAACGTGTGTCTGGGGTGCTCTTGGACAGTTTATTTGTAAATAAGTGAAATAAGAAAGAAAGAAAGGGATTAATAAGTAAACCTTAATATAATTAATTTAATCAATAAAAAATCAAAAGGTATAATCCCTTAAATTATTTTATTTATTTAATGAAACTTTTCAAATAATAATTTTTATAATTATGTTTTTAAAAAAATTTAATAAGACCTATATAACGCCAAGGATTATAATAGGCCCTATAGTGTTTTATTGTCTTTAAAATTTTGTGATTTGATGACATCATATGGCAGAAATATTCTAAAAATTGTTAAAAGTTGATAATAACTGTACGATAATAGTTCATTATTAAATCATAATAGATAATTTAGACCGTAAATTCTTTAGAACAGCCACATTTTAACACGATCACTCTCAAGGCGGCATTTTTACACCCCCAGAACTACTAAAGGGGTGTGTCCTAAGGTGGAACTATCAAGGGGTATGTCCCAATGTGGAACTACCAATGGGTGTGTCAAATTGACTCTCATTCGATATTTCCCTTATTAATTTATCGATTTCGTTAAAATAAAATTATACATACTACTTTTTAGTTCTAACCAGAATAAAGTAGTGTACTCAGTAATTAAATCCATAAATTTTAAAACGACTCAGTTTAAAATAGTCGTATACGTTCAGCATGAAATAATGATTATAACAGAAGTATATTATAATATATACAATATGTGTAATTTATATATTGTACTTAGTCTCGGCTAAGCAATAATGGACTATATGCATAACATTATAGCCTATCTTTCAAATCGGATTATTAACTTATTCCAGATGATTTTAAAATTAAATATACATCTTTATTGTCTATTCCTGTTCCTGCACTATCCCCGTCATATATAATATAATGGTAGGGCACATACACGCACAATAACGATACTATAAAAAATTATATAAAATGTTACATATATAAATATGTTTATATCAATAATTAAAATTTGCGAAAAAAACATTGTATCTTCAAAAATAGACAATAATTAAATAGCATATTTTGCTAAAAATACTCTATTTTATCAAGTATAATATTATGTATCATAATAAAATTCTATAGCCAATTCGCTAATGTAAATTAATGAGAAAAAAACACAAAAATTTATAAAATAATTTAATAAATCGACGTTTCGATATCATTAAGAGATTCCTACCAAGATAGAATTAACAGTAAACAGATAGAAAGAGAAACACTATCATATAATTCAACCCAATTTATTAAGAATATAATAATACAGGTATTGAAGAACCAATAAAAAGCCGAAGAGAGGGCGACAGAGAAAGAGTGAGTAAGACAAATAGGCAGATGTACAAAACGAAATAAAAGAACATAGTATAACAGTAAACTGTATAATAAGGTCACGAGACACAAAGAACCACGCAGAGTAAAGACAAGGCAGAGAAGAGAAAATACCTATAGTATAATATAATATAATTTTACAAAACTAACGAGACTAGTCAGATGCTACACTATTGTTAACACAAAAGAAACCGCTGTTAAGATATTTTTTAATTTTATTTACTTTAATATAATAAGCCGATTCCATAACACGTCTACAGTTTGGAGATTGAAGTATGATAAATCAATTTAGCAGAATTAAAATCGATAGTATGACCAGTATTAAAGGAATGAAGAAAATGTCCATTATTAGAGTTACATTTAACGATATCGGCCTTATGTTCTTTAATACGTTTCGAAATATCCCGACCGGTTTTCCCGTAATGTATAGAGTTAGAGTAATATAGAATATTATATATAATATAAATTATATAATAATATACTATATAGAGTTAGTGTATAGTTAGAGACAAGATTGGATTTAAACATGTTAAAAGAAGATAGATTGTTCAAAATAGCCCTAAATTAAGAAGCTAGAAATTTTCGAGAAACACTATTAGGATCAGAATTGTATCATTTAGAAACAAACAACAATAGTAGGAAGAGCTAAATTTAAACTAAAGCTAAGCTAGGACTTCAGTTTCATGTTTAGATAGAGTATAATCAGTTAAGTTGACCACATTTAAAGTTGGACAGAATAGAAGGACGACTAGTGACACGGTGTTTCTCTTTGATTTTAATGATCTTAATAAATTCATTTCTTTACAAACATTTTTGTGGGTTTTTTCATATTATATATTATCTCATATTGGGGTAATATTATAAATATATGTAAGACATAGGCGTTAGTTGACAAAAAAATATTTTTTAATACAGGAATAAGATTTTTCCCATTATTACAAAATTAATCGATATCAGTTCATCTTTTTTTCTTTGTCGGATAGAATTTTTACACAATTGGAAAACTTATTGAATTTCAGGAAGGTACTGTTGTACATCTCAGACTGATAGATAAGTTACTTTTCATAAACAGAAATACTTCACTGAAGTCATAACGTTAAAAAATCTATAAAATGCGAATAAATTCATGGATCTGTAAAGATGAAAAATAAACAAAGTTTTCCTGTCAATTCATTTCCTGACACGAACGATATTATTGATACTAGTTTCTAGACTATAGGTGCAACTTAATCTATGCTCACAATTAAATCGATAGTTGTGGTACTTTAACCTCACTAAAGCATGTAGATACCACAGGGAAATTATGTTTGTTAAACTGAACCAATAATATATAATAATAGGTTAAAAAATTAGGCATTGCAGTTTCTGTTCCTTGAAGGCAAACCGCACTCAATTGCAGTAAAGCAAAAAATGTTCACCTTAAATTATGTAAAAAAATTGCTTCCATACTGGAAACAATTTGTTTGCAGGCTTTTGCTTAAACTAACATTGCCATTATTCTGTTCTAATAATAACTATAAAGCTGATATGAATACAATTCTCAGACACACTTATTAATAAATAATGGGCAAACGATATTACTATTTAAAAAAACTATCAAACGGCTAGGCCTATTTATTGTGGAGTAATATATTATAACTGTGGTGAAATCGATTGAAACTTTACGCTAACGTTTATATAGAGGACATAATATACTCCTACGAATTACATTTAGCAGACAGACTAGTCTCGTCTTTCGTTTTCCGTTTTTCTAAAGGGAGTCAAAATATCAACGTTAATTCAGGATATTATAATGCCGCATTGAATACTTTGTCAATCCAGGAATTGTATTAAAAAGATTTCATCATTTATCATGAAATGTATTAATATTATAAATACTTTGAACAACAGGGAGTAGTTTGGGTATTTAGGAAGCATAAAGGGTATGCAGCTTTCCAACCGTTTTTATTTTATTTTGAGGGTAAAAATTTGAGAAATGAAAGCAACTTGATATAGATATAGTCAAAATTGTGACATTTTTTGTAAAACGTGTGGTATGCTATAAAATGTGTATGATTTTTGGAATAATCCCAGGCCAATTGAATAGATTAACCATTTGTACTCACTTGATCAATAATCAATAATAAAACTACCTGTGATAACTCGATCAATAATCAATAATAAAACTACCTGTGATAACTCGATCAAGAAGCAATAATAAAACCAGTTGTGCTGACTTGATCAATAATCAACAATAAAACCAGCTGTGATGACTCGATCGATAATCAACAATAAAACCACTTGTGCTGACTCGATCGATAATCAACAATAAAACCACTTGTGCTGACTCGATCAACAATTAATCAATTCTAATCTCTACAGCCGCCTCACCTGAACACACTTGCGCAGACGACAGAATTGGCACCGGTTCCTGTAAGCCTTGGTGACCAGACAGCCCTCCTTGTTCCCGCGACAGGTGTAGTTGACCTGGCCCCGGATGGAGCGCTTGAAGAAGCCCTTGCAGCCCTCACAAGACACGACCCCGTAATGCCGACCTGCACATCACACGGTTGGTTGGTTGGCAAGAAAGAATTAAAGAAATAAGTAAATAGGGAAACCCACTGGTATAATGAATGGAAACAAAATATAAAAACAGTTACAAAACATAAAAACAGGCTAACTGTCCCTTGAGCAGAGTTTATAATAAATTCCTAAATATTGAATGATGAAGAACACTATATTAAAATTTAGTTTTCAAATAATTGAACTAATTTATTCAATTTAATAATAATAATAATTCGGGGCTTATCACATATCGCATAGGTTAATGCCGAACAGAGCTATGAGAGCGGTCGGCTTCAGTGTTATAAAATAGTAATTATTATAGTGTTAATAGTATAATATAACACAATGCACAACAAAATCACACCAGTATAAATTTTCAATCTAATAAAACGTAAATCACTTCAAATTTGTCACAACTTACAGTAGTTTGGAACAAAAAACTTTCTTTTAAATGTTGTTCGCTGCCTCCACAGTGATTTGACTACATTTTTTGAGAGCAATAAATTACAATTTACTTTATACAATATATTGTTTAATATAGTGATAAAAAGGTATAGGTAGTTCGTCGACCATAATATTTATACCATGAATATATTATGTCAAGACAAATATTGGTGGGTGATATGCTGACAACCTCAGAATTACACTGCGAAGTAAGATCAGAACGACAATAAATTATAGAAAAGGAATATGTGGTTGCAATTTATTTGTTGATTGCGAAACTATATTTACGTTATCAATCAATACACTATCAATATTTTACATTAAATATTAGATTATAATCCAGTTCAAAGACGTCCAGCATTATGATATATAATATTCAGTGACATGCTATATAAAGCCTGGTTAATGGAAAATATTATATCATTATTAGTAACACTCTTTTAAATTGCGTGGAATCTGTAAAGTATAAACCAATGAGTATAGTAGCCGGGTACGGGTGTGCAATAATACGTTCCTTTAATACTAAATATGTCTACATTTTTATTTACACAAGTGCTATGTTTTACTTAAAACAGATTAAATTTCCGGTTTATCAAATTTATTTCAATTAAAAATTATTATATAAATATTGGTTTAAAACGGCAGAGATAAAAAATAATGCAAATTCTATTTAAAGCAATTAATCAATTAAAAAACATCAAAAGGCGAAGACGTCAAGTCTAGTAAAAATATATACTACATACAGAACTCACAAAAATGTATAAAGATTAAAAAATAAATATGATCATGATTTAGAATCCTGTTCATATTAAGCGCGATATTGATTCCAGGAAGGGGTTCCGCAGCACCTCTCTTCACAGAAATAATTTAAAGTTTTGTTCGAAATTTCAAAAATATTAGCGCAAAATTGGTTGACAATATTATTTTTTAAATTTCCGATAAAATTATAATATTACCGCCAAATTGTTTCTTTTTCCAAAAATTTCTAAATAAATATTCCTTTCAATAAATAATGTTACAACTGTTTATAAGAAACATTATAATTATATATATATTGAATAGTTAGGATTAGAAGAATGCTATTTAAAACAAATATTTATAATAAATACCAAAACGTACAATACCACAGTTTATATGCAAAAACATAATCCGAATAAATAATTTATTCAAATGATCCACAAATAAGTCAAGTTATATAATACTATTGGGTATTATTAGTGTATATTTAATAAAAATTAAATTGATTGAAATATAAACTGCCTGGTGCAATTGGACCCCTCGTAATGCTAAAACAAATAAGTTGAAACAATGAGACTAAAGCCGAGATGGCAATATCCGCGATGCTATCGATTTTTTGTTGAAAAGCTGCCTTCATAATGTAACCTTTAATGAACTTTTGTCTATGAACCATACCAAAAAAACTTCATTTCATCGAGACGACGGGGTAAATATTGACTAACGTTTCTCCTCTGCGCTATGTCACATTGTTCATGATTATAATAATAATATATGCGACGTCAAAAAGAAGCACACTGACAACTCAATGTATGACATTTTATTTCACCGGGGTGACTTCAGTTAGAATTGTGTATTCTATACACCCCTGGTGTGGTTATAGCAGACACGTACAAGTCGCTTTCTACGAATAAACTGTTAAATAAAATTGTTGAGATATGAGATAGTTTCCAGATCTCGAACTACATTAAGCAACGACTTCTCAATGTTATGCTCAAATCAACAAATATTTTAAATGTAGAAAAGGTGTGCTGTAAACCTAAAATGCCGACTTCACCAAAATAAGTACTTCCAAAGGTTATCAATGCTTAATTAATATGTAAATAATGTAAATTTGTTCATTTTACACACAATATATAATAAACATTTTGTAAATTTTATTTTAAAATATTTATTTCAATTTTTTTTCGGCGCTAAAAATAATTGTTAGTACATTGATTTATATATGAAATATTGTTAACTGGTCGTTTATCTAAGTGTATAATAATATTTTAAATCAATGTAATAAACTAACATTTGAATTCAAATATATATACTATAGTATATATATTTGAATATGCTATAATTAGCATATGCTAATATCCAGTAAAGTTCTAGTATGGAAGTCATACTAAACTTTTGATTAAAAATAAACAAAATTTGTTCTAGATAAATTAGCATTAATGTAAATGTTGTAACTTATGCGCTCACCATTTTTCTAGAAATCAAAATATCGCATTACACTAAATTAATTAATTTAATAAGTTCTTGAATCATTAGATAAAATGTTAAAAACATATTTGTCTTGTTTCTGCTCGTTTCTGCTTGTTTCTGTCTCGTTTAATCTGCTCGCAGAACTTATCACGTATTATTTCAATATAATAAAATTAAAAGTATTTCATGATTGTATTATAATAATAACTGCCGCGAGTCATGTATAATATTCTATAAGAGCTTCATAATGGTATGCTAATGGGAAAAAAGCATTACTTGCTCAAGTCACATGCTTTGTTAAATTGTCACATACTGAGAGCATGAAGTTATTTCCAAGGACATGTATAAATAATTATAAACTATTTAGTTTGTATATATATATAGAAAGTGTTGTTTTTTATATTGCAGTTTGATTTAAAACATTTGTTAAGTCATTGCTATAAAAGATAGGCCCACATTTACTTTTTGTATCTTCTTCTATGTAGCTGGCACAAATTAAGCATACTGTTTTGTTCATGATTAATTAAAAAATACGCCAAACTCATGAACTAACGTTCAATATATTGTATAACGTTCTGAGAACAAATAAAAGATACTGTGCCCACCATTACGAAAGCAACCGCCGATTATGTATAACTCCAAACAAGACAAAAACTATTGATTTTGTAACTTGAGTTCTTTGAGTGGTTGCAAGCGTTACTTTTTCGTTCACTTCAAAGTTCAATAATATCAATTTTTCTGATAGATATTATGGTTCTTGTTACTATTCTAACAATAGAACACACATGGTATGTTATATGTTATACAGTACTCGGTACATGCGTATAGGTTACAGTCTAAAAATACAAACCTTCTATGAGTTCATAAAAAATGTACACTTTATTAACTATAACTTAAGAAAGCGACTAGCAATACATATTGTACTTTTGTTAATATGGTTCTCTACCCTTTATACTTTTAGGAGAACTAGTTCGTTTTTTATAAAGAATATCATTTAGATAGTGGTGGAGGGTACATTATATAAGACTACACAAAAGCATTTTACATACAATTATGTATAGTAATAACAACATAAATATTATGTATGCAGGGCAGAAATAAAACCATAGTGGTGAAGAAATAGTATTTAACATTATAGAAACTAAATTGACTAAATTAACTATATTGACTAAATTTATTTAAAATATATATTTATAGTAGTATTAACTACTATATAATATATAAGTTAATAGTTGTATTAACTGAGACTATAATACGAGGACTAACACGTATTTTAATTAAATTGTGTTTAAAATTTAAAAAACACAACAGAAAATTGAAGACTGACCCGTTTTTTTAAAAGAGAGTAAATTATATAATACATTTTTAAATATAATAATTTAAACTTATTTTGAACAACAAATAAGATTATATTATTTGATAAATCAAAGCTGGTATTGACTTCAAAGCAAAATGTATAAATTAAATTTTAATAAAAAAATTCAAAAATCAGATTATACTAAACCGGATTGAGTAATAAATGTTCAAAATAGTTGATTACAACTTGAAAATGTCATGCAATTCCAAAAACTGGAACTGAACAAACACTTTCTACAAAAAACAACATCAAAAAAGTATAATATTGATAAATAATGAAAGTAAATATTAAGAAAACTGATGTCGTATTACAACGTTTGTTAATATGCTTCTTAATGATAAGCGTGTTTAAATCAAACTTATTAAAACTAAACACTTAGCAAAATAATAAGTCAACATTTAAAGCGCCCTAACATATTTTTAATGCGAATTACTTTTATGCAAAGCAATTACAGATTTTATTATTTTTAACTTTAAAAATTATTTAATATGATAATACTTTTCTGAGAGCAAAAGCATAGGCCAATAACCATCTCCTAATGTGATACTGTACTTGTTGTAACTTAGTTACGTTAGAATGCAAAGTTATTATATTTAAATAATTAGTGTCCTAGAACATAGTTGCTGACAAGAACTGACTTTAATGACTTTGTAATTATAGTATAACCTTCATTCAGCCCACATAAATAATGAACTACAATACAGTTTACAGCTGCTGTTAACAGTATACTATACGCGTTTCGTTCCTAAATCGCCTTTGATAATAAAATACAGACTGCATCATGATTGTTCCTGACCTGCTGAAAATAGGTTAAAGGACATTACAGAAGCTCTTATTTAATGTGCAATCTTTAAATAGACCATATAAGGCAATATATTAGCAAAATACAACCAATCAAAGGTGTGAATCAGAAGAAGAATGCATAAGCATAGAAAATAGTGGTTCTATAACACTGAAATTTGTGCAGTGTATAATATACGAAAGTATTCTGATTTTTAATACGCTGCAAAATGTTGCAGTCAATTTTAAAATTACAACATGGTGTTTAAAGCATATCGTAAACTACATGAATAAAATATACATTACTCCATATTGAAAGGTAGTCTTGATCGAATAAATCTTGGCAATTAAAAAAAAATTAACGAAAGATGTTGATAGAAAAATTAAATGAATATTATTCACTCAGCTAAGACATAACATTAAATAAGTATTTTTTAGTCAATTTCAATTTCGTTTTTAAAATGACATCAGCGGCCGCGTGGTAGTATAATTTAGATTTACAGACTTCTAAAATAAAGAGTTAAACTATATAAATTACAATTATAGACTCAGCTTAACTGATCTGATAGGCGGTACCATATTGTATGCATCGACATTTGAAATTTGTGTAGAGTTTTACGATACAATTTTCTAGATTTAAAGTTATAACGTGAATTAAAAGCACTTAATGATGCTAATTGATTTAATTGAAGCAATAATTGATATAAAATGTTACAAATTGATACAAACAAATACAAATACAGTGTGTAAAAAATTAAAATACATGCATATTATATTAACCATTTTCTAATGTTTTGTTAATTATCAATTTTATCGATATTGCAATGTTTGAGCTTAAAATATACAGTTAACACTGTATTTTCTATTCTAAAGAAATACCAGAATGTTTTGAAAATATTATGTGATCCAGTATTACTGCAATTATTCCAGTATTAGTAGTATTGCAATGTTTGAGCTTTTCTATTCCAAAGAAATACCAGAATGTTTTGAAAATATTATGTGATCCAGTATTACTCCAGAAGTAAACATTTCTTTCCAGCGACGAGACATGAATTCGTAGACCAAACATTTAAACAAATAGTCTTGACAGATCCACTTCTTCACACTACTACTCCTAACTCTCCACCAACCAAACACTCACCCACCAGCACCCCCTCCTGCCAGCCTCACCTCAACCCCCCCTCCTCGGGCTCCCATAAGCTCCCCCCCTATAAAGCATAAAAGCACTCACCTGACGCCCGATCTCCGCAAACCCTACAGGGCTCCCAGGTCACATCTATCGACTCCCCTTCGCCGCCCCGTGAATCGCCCAGGGTCATCGGATAGCGACCGCGGGTCAGAAGCCCCCCACCGTTGTGGTGACGCATTTGGACGCCGCCGCTGCCGCCACGCCGCTTCTCACCGCTGACCGACGAGGTAATGAGTCCGGCGGTTGAGGGGCCGCTGCTGCCGCTGCTGGGGGGCAGCTGGTGCTGATCACGTGACATGGACAGCTCAGAGGCTGAGAGAGAGCGCTGCCCGGCGGGCGGGGTGAAGGTGGCCGGGGGGCTGCTGGCCGAGTTGGAGTTTCGTGAGGTGATCATCGACGAGGGGGAGTTGTAGTCCACCTCAGACGAGTGGTTGCTGCCGGATAAGTTGGTCTGTGCGAGCGGGTCGAAACAAACATACACGGTTGTGCGAATTGAGAGTCATGAAATTGTATTGATTTTTTTCAGTCCTTAATTTTCGTCATTAGAAATTATTATTAGACATATTTTTAATGTGACATTATAGGATGAGGGGGTAACTATTTAGAATAAAAAAAATGTAAGGTTTATATTCTCATAAATTTTATATTGGCCACAATACACATAATATAAATGAAGTTATTTATAATTTTACTGCATGTGTGATGTAGATATTTACGATAAATCACAATAAGTACAAAATAAAACAATGTACAAAACTAATATTACTTTATTTACTTAATTTATCAGTAAAATAATTTTTTAATAAGTTCTATCTTTTAATAATTTAAAAATTCAATTGTACAATTTAAACAATTTGTCAATTGAAGACAATTTGACTATTTTATGTCAATTTTAGATTATTATATATATGGATTTTAAGTCTAAACTTATCGTCAGTGACATTTTTAAAGGTCGATAAGAGTGAAAATAATATATATATATACATATTCACAGTTCATATCAAAAAAAATAATCATACCACAATAATTAACAAACAAACATTATTCACAAAGTTTAAAACGAATATAAATATTTTATCAAAAATGTGTACACTTATAGATGCGTAAATTATTGTCCAGGATTTTGTACTGTATATTATACAGCTATACACTATTTTATCTTGATAACAATATTTGAACTGATAATAATATTACATAGTAACTAATCTATACCAACAGTTATACGAATACAATCTGGCGTTTCTCCACTACTGTGCAAAGCATCCAAGCAAGCCACATTGTGTACTTTTGCGAGAAGTCTGCAGGTCAACCTAGCAGAGATTGAATACCGATTTTTGTGTCACTTCCACTTTCTGAGTAGTTTATGACCTTTCTTGACGTCATAACATTCCAGAAATTGTATTCCTTCGAGATTTTCACTTATAGATATCTCTCCCAAATTATTCCTTTCATATTTCAGCTGGCTAACAAATTTCTATCCCAGATAGGAATCTATAATAATATGTCGATACCAGTTTTGATTATAGAATAGGTAGCAAAAGTGCAACGTCCGCACCCAGGTTAATGCGCATATTCAAAGTACTCTGTGCATCAGTAAAGCTTCCCTCGCCTACCTCCCCATCTCTCGCTCTCTCTCCGTATGTCTGGTAAACTCTGCAGATCTCTTTCTCCCTCCTCTTCCTGACTTCTTGCCATCTCTCAATGATGTTAACATTCTTAAGATATTTAGAGAAGCATATATTATCTTGTATATAGAAAGAATTTAACCTTTTGAACGGAAAGAGCAATGGATGGCATCCAGGAAAGTCCCGGTGCGCAGTATTCTCTATATCTAAAAATAGATGCTAAAGTCTAACCATAGTGTATTTAATTAAGGCCACCTGTCCATCCCCATCAGCTGTTGACTATACGACTAGAAATATGGTTTGGACGCAATAACTGGAGATGGCCAGCATGACAGAATAATACATTTTCGTTTACATACACATTTCATGTAGTTACATAATATGCAGAGGTTGATATAGGCAGAATTTACCCACTTTTTCTATCCTTTCTGATATATTGAGTATTATAAAAAGGAAGGTTTCTTTTAAAAATATAAATATTGAGAGGCCCATATTTCTTTAAATATACAATTTTCATGCATGACATTATACGAACATTTGGACTTCTCGGCAAGGCTAGGTTGCTACACCTGCGTTACTCAAATCCACCCATCTCGTGGTAAAAAAAAACTTCAGCTACTTTAAATTTAATTATAATGTATGTGTAAGTTTGTTTTACTTAACATTAATAAAAACTGAAATTATTTTGATAATGAAATAAACATAGCTTTCTTTGAAAAAAAATATATCTTCAATTTTAATACATTAAGCACTTTAAAAAAACATTCAATAATAATTATAAGATAATATAAAACATTTTGCACTTCGAAGAAAAACACTTCTGTCTGCATATATGTGTGTTTTGGCATTCCTCCTTTCCATAATCTTTTTTTTAGAAGTACATGTATATAAAAGAACGATTCGCATTTCGAATCATGGTTGCCCTAATTTTAAACCCCCAGCAATTCCCAAAAAATCTAAAAATTCTTTAGTTTTAACATGTTCTGTATCTATATAATGAGTCATGAATTAGAATGCCTTTGAGAATTTATGGTGCAAGTCAATTTAAATAAGGGAAGTATGAACAACGAATGATCGAATAATATATATAACTATTTTGTAATATATGGGCACATATATTGAAGTTTTCGAACAGTTTAGAAAATTGTCTAAGTTGGCTAAAAAGGGTATAGGGTCCTTATACTTTCATCCAATTTGAAACTGTTTTTTTATTAGTTTTAAAAATTAAAAATAATTTTTTTCAAATCAGTGTGATAAATGTAATAATTAAAAGCTGGACCACACATTCAGATGAATGCTATTTTATACTAGAATATAACCTGTTTTTTAAATAAGAGGGTGTGTCAGTCTGTCTAGAAAAAATTGTCAAGTAAAGTAATATATAATAATGGCTTTCCAATAAGTGTTTTCCTGACCTATAAAATGAAGCAATCATTAAAGAAACCGTAGAAATATACAACAAGACTTTTCGTCTCGTTGCAGACATACAAGATGTAACCACGAGCAACCGGAAAGCTTCTATTCTTTCACTTTGGTGTATCAGTTGTTTTCCTCTCCCCGGCC
>JAUZND010026005.1:0-48472 GCA_034780555.1 Coelogynopora nodosa
TGTATATGAAAATAAGGGTACCTACAGACACAGTGTTAAACTTAATTTATATGTACATGATAAAAATGTAGAATATGCAGTAATATGAAGTAAAAACAATCAGATAATTACAATTGCATAACATGATAAAAAAAATTATTTATTAATATGGGTGAGTTTATATTTTATTGTAAAACATTTTTTTTATACAATATGACATCCAAAAGCAGGACTTTTGCAGGACCTGCCGGACTTTATATTTGAAAGCAGCACTTTTGCAGGACCAACTCCAAAGCTGGACCTGCAGGACCCGTACGAACCCTATTATTAGATACAAATAGAATATTTATACACACAACGAATTGGTATAAAAAATATATATTTATATAAAAATTAATCAAACTGATCTGATTATTGTACTTAATATTAATTTTCTTAGCATTGGAGTATTACTTATTATAATAAAATTAATATTTTTTAAACACAATTTTTTAAATTATAATACTTAGTTTTAACTACAACTACTTAAAGGGATATCGTCGCCAACGTCTAATTAAATACATTGATTTAAGAAGCTGTGCATGCCATTTATTAATAAATACCATTTAATAAACCCACAAATAAATTAGCATTTAAGTTAAAAAAACGTTAGCAGATAACCAATTTATAGTTCATAACAATGTATTTTGAGTGAAGAATTTAAGGTCTATTATGAAATGGTTAAAAATGGTGTATCGATCACATCGAAATATCACAAATAACATATTGAATAACGATAATCAGTGCACTTCGCAGTGTATTTATAGCATTGCTAACCTCTAGTGAGTAATGCCTACTTAGTTTACAAAAGTAACATACTCATTCTGCATTAAGGTGATCATTAATTAATACTCTACTTCTTGTCTATCTAACAAGGGCCAAAGAGAACACACAATGTTTGAGCTGGTCAAATATATAAATGTAACTAAAAATTCATTCGCTCGCGAAAACATTATTATGGGTAATAATACCGAAAACAAACAATATTTAAATTTACCAAAAAATCAGTACAATAAGAAAGACTGGTGATAAAACAGCAGAAAATGTACTTAATATTTTAAATGCAAATCTTAAAATCATATTAATTACATAAATTGAATTCTTTCGGTCTGACCTATGCAATTACAAATACTGACCCAGATGTCAAACTCCGGATAGCACATGTCGACACAGAGATACTCGATCCAGGAGGCGAATCCTTCATTGAGCCAAAGGTGAGTCCACCACTCCATCGTCACCAGGTTACCGAACCACTGGTGAGCCAATTCGTGTCCCACAACTAGGGCCACATTCTGTCGAGTGCTGGACGATGATTCTGTCGGGTCGATGAGCAGCGCTACCTCACTGAAGGGCAGAAGAGGGGTACATGGAGAACACATCGGAGAAGGCAAGGAACAACTGAAGCGATATAGTTAACATCTCTATACGAAACATAAAATTAATTAGAAAAAATAGTTTGCACATAATTCTGGAAAAGATATAATTGTGATAACAAGTATAATTCCAATATTTCAATTACTTTTTTTATAAACTTAAAATACTTACAATTTTGTTTAAAACCAACAATTAAGTGTTACTTATTTAAATTCTTACATTATACGATGTCAACATATCTTAACTCATAGCATATAGAGCGTTACACGAAAAGCTTAAACGAGAAAAGGTTCCCGCGGTTTTGGAAAACGTGGAAAATTGGTGAATTTTAAGCTTTTCCAAAGAATTACGAATTTTTGACACTGTACATTTAGAAAAAAACATTACAAAAAATACTCATTATTATTTGTAATAATTATTACATAATATATATATATTATGTACATTGTATGCATTGATACTATAAAATAATTATATCAATTGAAATCACGAAGATTATACGCTTCAACCAAAAATACTAAAATAATGTGTATAGAATCTACGCAGCATACACATTCGATCTTAGGGCGTTCATTATGGGACATCCCATAAATTTCAAAGTTTTTATGAATGAACTATATATAAACAACTTAATTTATCGATCGTTTCTATCATCTGGTGCACGACTCAAGCACAGTCACTGGGCTGCCCCAGGGACCAAAATAAAAAGAAATATATCAACTTTGAAATTTTTAACTATGTTTTTATTTGTATCAAAATGTTGCTGCTGAAGGTGAATCATGTTATTCTACTAAGCCATAAAATATATAGAAGTCTCGGGATATTCATTAAATACGAAATAAATATGTTTTACAATGAACAACTAAACCTTGAATCGGTAAAGAATAATTATGAAATTAACAACAAAACGTAACTATATTTTTGTGCGAGTTTTTCTAAAACTCCTAAGATAAGATAATGCAAACAATACATACTAAACAAACTCAGAAGAGTTTCTAAACAGTACACTCGACAAAGCCTGCCAGGAAGAGATAAAAAAACACTGCTGGGATTCGAACCTGCTACCTACACAGTCAAACACCAGCGGCTACTAGGCTATCTCAAACCCCTTTAAAATTATATAATTAAATTCATTCATTCAAAATGATAAAATAAATATTTAAACAGAACACGTTTAATCAAACCCAAAGTTAAGTAGCAACATAATAGCAGGTGAGAAATGATTGAAAACAACAATTATATAAACTGAATTACTTTTATTTAAATGGATGCCGTTAAACGCTAAACCTACCCAGGGCATCTATATCGCAGCATAACTGAAATATCGTAAATTGTGGTCGCAACCAGCAAACCCACCTACCGGTAAGTGACCAGACCCCAGTTCTCCATCGCACCGGCGGCAAAGTCGGGAATCGCTATCAGATCCATCTTGGGTAGAGGATAGGCGATGTCAAAATACTCCCGGTAGAACGGCAGTGTCCTACAGGCCACGTCTAGCGCAAACTTGCCCCGTGCCGACTTCCCAAGAGCAGTGAACACGCGCACCTGTACCCCGTCACTGTCTACAGACTCCACGCAGTCGAATTCGCCCACCACAAAGGCCACCAGATAGGTGGACATAATCGGGGTTCGGTCAAAATCAACACGGACCAACTCCGTGCCGGGTTCTTCCGTCCTTCGGATCTCCGGCTGAAGGTAATTATCAAACTTGTGTATAATACATTACAACTTTTCAATATCGTAGTCTATTATCCATGAGACAGTCACGAAATACACTAAGTAATATTTAGTAGGGCCTACTTGGAATTTGAAATACAGAAGTCTTTAATAAGTTATAAATTCAAAAATATATATACAATAAACTGAAAATTATATTAATAGTCATAACTAAGAAACATTTTTATAATAGTTACAAGGAAAGTCATTTTCCTACAAAAATATACGTGAAGATTACAGACCTCTTAATGACTAAAAGTCAACAAATATGACTGCTCTAAAAGGTAGTCACTATTAAACAAAATTACAGTAATAATACATAATTACAGTCAAGAAAAACTTAGTATCCTTTTAAAAGATTAGGAATTCGGTTCAGCCTATATACTCGAGCTCAGGTAAATGGAATATGTCATGTTTTTATTGGGTTTTAAAAAGTCAAAAATTTAATATACGTAATATATTCAAATTTATATTAAATTAAGTGAATTATGGAAGACCCTTAACTTAAAGTTCAATAACATTTACAATTATTGTCGAACTCAGTGATTTTTCATACTTACTCCGTTTAGGACAAAATAATCCATACCGATATACGTATTAAAAAATATTCCAAACAAAAACGGAAAAAATTAAAAATAGTAGCCTATACATGTTAGTAATATTCAAACATTCTAAATCATGCTAAATGCTAAAATTTAAGACACTTCTCTTTTTAAATTTTGCAATATTTTCTACATAAAATAAGAAATAATATGATTTAAGACTAAAATTTCAATGTCACATGAGTATGATGGTCCAAAGGGTTCACATAGAGAAAAGTAGGTGTATAAAAATTACGTAAACACAAGTTTAGTCTACCATAATAATTTATATCAGATAAATATACGTTAAGTATATGTATGAACCTATAGGGAGTCACTCTCATATATTTAATTTAGATTGTTTATCCTTATAGAGATATAAAATGTATGTAACGTTGTATTTTGATATATCTCACACGAACGCTCTTGGACGCCATACATAATGAGACAAGCAACCGATCGATAGGGATATATTTACACAAAATAATAGCGACAGTCTAGACTTTTGATTCGAAAGAAGTCACATTCTCATCAGTAATTTATATAGTTACGTATAAATTGATATCAACTAACAAAGAAATGTGGGTCTATGGTTTACTTAATGCGAGATAGATTAACACCACACTAGCATAATACGGTAGAAATTATACCTCTATGGTGAAATGCCACAATACAATGAACTAAATAAATGGTTCTGAATTGTGTTATTATATTGTATTTGTTATATAAACACATCATAAAGCCCGATTGAAATTACCTGCATAGTTACTTTTGTGTGAAAATTTGCCAAACAAGAATAAAGTAGACCAACACACAAAAACAAAGAAAACACACAAGAGCGCAGTTAAAGTACAAAACTTGTTTTTGCAGATGAATCTTCAGACAAGGGCCTGAAATCTGTAGTTTATAAATTTCAACTACCCGCAAGCTGTAGCGATATTTTTTTGTTGGCTCGCTCGCGGGGTTGATGAGTCTACTTTTAGTATTTTAGTAATTTAGTTATCTATAGGTGTATCACATAATATTAAATATGACTATAAGAATACGGAAATATTTGTAACGGTTAAGGCCAAAAACTTGTAATAAATTAAATTCAAAAATATAGTTTTATGCCCTAAGGATAATAATTACTAGGCCTACAGCTGCAAAAAGATGCCTTTGCAAAAATTTCGGTTAAATTAAATTCAGGTAAGTTCGTACATGTAACATTATTAGTAATTAACTAAAAGCTAACACATTATTTCAAGTACTTATTAAATTTAATGGCCTTTCTCATTCACTTTAAAATCTTACTTCAACCAATTTGAATTTAAACAATTGTATTAATGAAATTACCACAAAAAAATGTTCCGATCCAAAGTACGTCTACAACCATCGGCGATCGGTACTTTAAAGAAAAGCGCTCACAGAAAGCTGAAAAGTGGAGCGGGATCAAGACAAGTTCTAAGACAGCTTGTGTTCTAAAGCAGCAAATATGCGCTGCTTTAAAAGTGTAATAACTAATTGTTTAATTTCATAAATATCGATAATACTTATTTTCTTGATCTACTTTTAGCAAAGCTGTGACACCCATTAAACAACCGTCCGTCAGACAGAAGGCAGAGTCATGTTCGGACTCTGAGAAGCATAATATTTGGTAAAGTCCCAAGGCTGCACCACCACCAAAACGATTGGAGACAAGCGATCTTGCTGATGTTCACAGTTTCCACATCTCGTAACATATATTCTAACAAGTATATTTTATACGTCATGAAACTTACCATGTTAGACAGCATAGTGAGGTGTTTTGGAGCTGTCAATGAAATCTCAAAGGTGGCCTTGCAGCTCGGCTCATCCCAGCAAGGAAATGCGCGCCGAGCATCCGTTGCCTTGAAACAAACATGAACAAAGATCACCAAATAATATATTCGTTATGTTAATTCGAACTAAAGCTTTCAATTACTGACACTCTTATTTAAGAATGTCAGACCAAAATTAAACACCTCAACGTAGCCATGTATAATTTTTATTTAATTTTAATAAAAATTATATTTACATAAATATCATAAATACAGAAAGAAGCCAACAACTTGATAGACATTTACTGAAACGTTATCAAATTGAAATAAATATTATCTTACCTCAAATTGGGTAACAGCCATTGGTTTCTCCACACCATCATCTGTCGTATATTGGCTTCGGTAAAAGCCTTTCATATTCTCGTTGAGATTTCCTTTGAAAATCAAATCCAGTGTTCTATCTCCGGGCTATAACATGGAAAAAAGGAAATCCAAACTAAATACATTAAAAAGACAATTTCAGTGAATTACACTTTTAATATAGAATATAAATATAGCACTTACAGTTAGGTTATTGTTACATTGCCTTGGTAGAAACACATTTAGTAATAGTGTTGAAACCCACCAAAAAACAATGCAATAATATTAGTACTATGCAATATAATCTTATCTACATAAAAATTTAATTTTACCTGAATTGGTTCGGGAAACTTAAAGGTGACTTTTTCTTCTTTTTCTGCATATTCAATCGCAGCATTAACTAAATTTAAAAAAATCAATATTAATGTAAATGATTAAATAATCAACACATAGACACAATAAAAAATTTAAATATTACATATTTAGCATTAATTAATTTGTTTGAATGTACATTTTAGTAGTTCCATAAAAATCTTTTGTATCATTAAGTACCATATTATTATATAATATTACTACTTTCTTTATTGAATATACATGTGGCTATTTTATGGATAATTTGTGACAGCAACTGGGTGTACATTATATGTGTCAGACAATACAAAGATGAGTGGGTCCCATTATACTAATTAATGTAAGTTAATAACTTTTGCAAGCTAGAGATCTTGCCAATAATATGTTAAATTCACATGCTCATTCATATAACTTATATTGTTAGGGATTAAATAAGCCTGTCACGATTTTGTCAAACTGAGAAAAATGTATAGCTTATATAATGTTACATAAAAAATTTAACATATCAATGTTATTCTGAGATACACTTATTTAGTGACAAACTTATTCAGGTGCACGCACATACAGGTTCATGTAGTGGTGTAATTAATCAGTTGAACCCTATTATAGTGAATTTATTTCATAGCAATTTTTATGAGGTAACATACCTAAAAGAAATACAGCAATAATTTTTCACCTATAGTAATGCCAGTTTAAAAAGATTAATTAATATTTAAAGGATTATACACATAAATATATTGTGTATATCTTTGATTATTTTCAGCACCATCAACTGTCAACCTAGTGTGTTTAATACATAATGTTCAAGAGTGATACTAATAAAATTTTGACATAAAATATTGAGAACTGAAAATTATGGAAAACAACACCACAATAATACAACAAATTAAACTCACCAGCTCCAAACTTAGCAGATTTGATATCAATGTCTGCTGAGTTCACAGTAATTGATGAAACTGGTTTCTTCACCTGAATTAGCAGAAAATGAGCAATAAACATATAAAACTTTAAAAAATAATATATGATAATACACTAAAAACAAATAGTAATATAAAAATTTTTGTAACAATCATAAAAATTACCTTTGCTTGAAGTAATTTTTGTAATTGTACTAACTTAACTATTTTTTTAGGCAATCAATGTTTATTAAAGTTTTATGGAGGTACGCATGATTCTATAATAATTCTAGTAATGACTAAAAAACATTATGGCATCTTCAACTATGTACATACATTTGTATTTTTCTAAATTTTGGTTTCACTCCTTTTTATAACTACATACATGTACCTATACCTCATTTTCCAGAATATATCCTGGCCCAACAAGTCACAATATATTGGATCCGTTTGTTTCTGAAAGCAACATAATATTATGCCCCCCTTTAGAAAGCTTTAACTCTAATGAGAAGGTAACGACCTGGACACAGTTTCTAAATAATGATGATGTTGATATAAATGAGTTTGAGTTCAATCCTACTCTAGATAGAAATAATGAAATTGCAGCCAGTGCGTTTTTCAATGATGCGCATATGACAGCTGAATGTGAAAATGATAATGACGTTAACCTGGTGGTGATAAGTGGTGTTGTCTATAAGAACATCAATGAAAAAGGTATGACTTCAGCTGATGATGAGTTAGTAGAAAATGAAAATTCAAGTGTCAGAGATGATTTAAGTGGTGAAAACATATAGCCATCTGCCCAAGACGTCTCGCAGAATTTGCATAATTTTTAAAAAGTGGTAAACCTAAATCAGGAGGTAGCAAACAGAACCAAAAACGCAATGATGTACGCACTGGTTTAATGAGCCTGAAAAGAGGCGGCGGTGTAAGACATGTATGTGAACGTTGTAGGCATAACATAGGTCCCAGAAAATTTCTAAATGAACGTTGGACATTTCAGTGTTATAGAATAACAGATGAGAGGCATCAACACCTATTAACAAAGTTTTATTCATTGACGCTTAACAATAAAAAGGAAATGCTGGCAAAATTCGTTTCTGTCAATAATGTAAAAACGCACACCATCTTGACAGAGAGCCAACTGAGTAGTACACTGTCTTATTATTTACCTGATGCTAAAAACGTTAGAGTGCCAGTTTGTAAAAGTTTTTTCTTGAATACTATGGACATTTCTCCTAGTATGGTTTCAACTGCACTGAACAAAGTCGATCCTACTACTCGCACTATTACGAATGATGCCCGGGGAGGACTTAGGCCCAAAACAGCCGAAAAAAGCATAGAGTTAATTGCCGGTATTACTGAGTTCTTGGAACAGATACCAAAAGTACCGTCCCACTATAGACGTAGCACAATCAATCCCAATGTTCTTTACATAGAAAATGTCAAATGCAAATTGGAATTATATAGAATCTACTGCAATTACATTAAAACTGAAAATGTCGCCAGTTACCATCAGTTTTTTAAATTGTTTGACTCTTTTAAAATATGGCTCCATGTACCTAAAAAGATACATGTGCTAAATGTGTGGCATTCTGTGATGGAGAGTCTGGTGCAATCACGAAAGAGGAGTATGACAACCATATTGAGGAAAAGGAAGCAGCCAGAAACAATTGATTGACAGTAATGGAGCTCGAAGTACAGGGCAAAGATGGACTTCATTACGCAAATTTTGACTTGCAAGCAGTATTCATGATACCACATTCAGAAAGAATGGAGTTCTTTTATAAATGCAAACTGGCTGTATACAATCTTACAATTGTCAACTCTACTAATGAAACTGTAAACTGCAACATCTGGCAAGAAGGTGATGCCAAACGAGGGACAAACGAGATTGGCTCCATCCTATCGAGTTATATTGATAATCTGGATTCAAGTGGGAAAGCACACCAGCTTGTTGTGTCCTCCAATGCCTGTGGAGGACAAAACAGAAATGCCTACATTACGTTTATGTTACTAGTGAATGTTTGCCAAGCAAAATGTATTGAATCTATCAATCATTTTTTCTTTGAAAAAGGGCACACACAGCAAGACAGTGACAATGCACTCAGCATAATAAAGTGCTCAATCGAAAATAGGGGGCGATATTTCATCCATATCAGTTTGCTGATGCTTGCGTCACTGCTCGGAGAACTGGAGTTCCATTTGAAACCAGAATGTGGAAGACTGAACAATTTCATGATTGGTTTCAACTCAGAAAACAAAATTTTAGAAACCTGAAAGTCAATACCAGTTTAGAGACAGTCAACTGGCTGAAGATTCGGAGCTTCCATGTCTCAAAATCAGATCCAAATCACATCGGATATCGCGACTCCCATTTAGGTAAATGTAGAAAAGTAGGCCTTAAAATATGTTTCTCTATTAAAATAAGTTATATTATCTCCACGGAGGTTCATATCCTTTGGCCACTCATTGTATGTGTTCATCATTTAATAGTCAAGAGCCGTAGCTACCTAGCTACTAATACATATTAATTCTGTGTAAGTATTGATTGTTATTTTTGTAAACTTGTGCGGCGAGGCCCCATGCCAAACTTGGTGAATTTGACCGTTACAAAAGCATACAAGACCAAACCTGGCGTAACAAAAACAAAAAAGAAGGATCTGGTAGATCTGGTAAAAATGGGAGCAATTCCAAACCAGTATGCCCCATTTTATAATCAGCTGACAACCAATGATCTCACAGACCGTCTCGCAGAACCAGCAATTGGAGAAGAAAACATTGCTGATGACATTGATAATGATCATTGAAAACTAAATAAACTGATCAATTTTAGTATTGTGTACTTAGTGAAACCGTTGAGCCTTAATAAACCAAACTATTTTGTCACTATTTGTATACTGTGTAATTGTGTATCATATTGCTATTTTACTTTACTACTATATTTCTTGCAATAGAATTCTACCTCTGTTTAATAAACTGTGTTCCATTTTTGATGATTTGATTGAAAATTAATGATTTGGAATCATTTGGATAATGAGGCTCCTTTCCATGGGTGAATTATTGTAAAATAATCAAAAGTTAAAAACATACAAACTACATTAACATAACATTTTCAGAGAAACAGTCTTTATTCATTATTGTCTTATTCTACACAAATCATATTTCTAAAGTTACTGATTTTAATAATATGTAAACATAATAAACATTAACTTAATAATAGTGTGCATCTAGCTTTATAAACATAAAACATATTGGTGTAGCTAATAAACATTTGTATAACAAACTGTTCTATCTCAACATAGTATATAAAATAAACTGATCTATCTCAAAATATAATGCAATCATTAAAAAAGCAAACTGTTCTATCTCAAACCTTTTACATTTGTATACAAATTTGACATATTTTTGAATATCCAGTATAAATGAAAGTTATCCTATTGATGACTAACATCATATATAGTTGATATATCTCATTCATTGCAGAAAATTACGTTCATTTTTTGGGAAATAACGAAAACAAATTTATAAAAACTTTTAACTCATTTTTCCAAGAATCAATTTTTTTGAGATAGCACAGTTTGTCATATGTAGGATGAATTATGCAACTGTTATTATTAAAAAAAGTTTCTAACTCACAACAAATGTACACACCTACATTGAATAGTCAGATGTGATATATATAGGTTTATTTTAATAATTTTAAATAATTGATTGAAACCACCAAATGAGTAAAATGAGTTTAAAGTTTAAATAAATTATTAATAATCAGACAGAAAGAAAAGTATTAAATCAGTAAAAATAAAATATAAATCAAAAGAAAGGGTAACTAAGAAATAACTAAAAAAACTGACAAAAAATTTACACAAAAGGTAAAGAAATAGTATAACTGGAAAAACAAGGGTACAACTGAAAATCAGAATCCAACTGCACCACCTCAAACTGGGCCAGCTCTGAACCATGTCCCCAGAACCCTATTGTTCCTGCAATCTTAGTGGTAAATCATCCTCAACAATCATCCCCCAACTTTACATTATTTATTGTCCTCATATTATTGAGAAATTATATATACACAGCTCAGTTAACCTGGGACGAGTTGTCCGTAAATCTCATGAAAGTATCCCAAAAGCCCTATCTTTGTTCATATACAGACTAATACAGAAATTAAGAATTTGAGTCACCTAATTTTTTTGAATCTCCAAATATCATAAATATTATACATACTAAGTATATAATATAAATAAACTGTAGTTATATGTTTAGGTAAGAGACATATGACTTAATAGTAATATGTTAGGTTGGATTAGCCTTAGGCCATAGCAGATATATCATACAATATAAAATATTGGCACACACATTGAAAGTAATTGAAGTATTATATTATAATAAGCAAGATAAAGTTCTCATATCTACATATATCTGAGGTAAGGAGGTGTAGTAACTGGCATACTGCCATACTATACAAAATATTGGCATGCAAATGACATTATGTAGTTGAAACAGTTTCTGAATACATCTGAGGGGCTATGGAATGGCATAGTGGACACTGTTTAATGAACAAGAACAAGGTCCCTAATTGATGTAACAAGACATTAGTCATTACTAGTCTAGTATTAGAGGCAATCATACATATTATATAAACATTGTCAATGGCAATTATAACATTAATGGATCCTCCCGAGGCTCCCACATTATTAGTGATGGCTGGAGGTCTTATGACCTATGGAACCAACTTGACTTGGGAGTCTATAGTATATTATATATAGAATTATATATACATGCTTTTCATGACATTAATAAAATTGATTCATTATTATAATTTATTAATTAGAAAATGTGAAAAAATACTTTTTCTGATGCTGAACTTGACATTTACCCAAAACTTTAAACAATAGTTTTTAACTTTAATCTAAATAATTAAAAATATATATATTACACTTCATAAAAATTTATTGGTAACAATTAAATAATTATTTTACTGAACAAACCTGAACATCAATCGATTGTTTCCCATCAAATTTAAATGTATTAAGACAAGTCGATAATGATATTTTGTAATGAACGGGAACAACATCCTTAGACAGTCTCTCAAACATTGTTTCGGCCATTTTTATTGAATATTTACGAATAAAGAAACGCGAATTTATGAGCAAAGGTGGATTCTTAAACAAAACCGATACGAAAACAGAATAGCGCATGTCAATTTAAACAAATTTTGAACATCTTTGCGATTTAACATTAATTGAAAGAAGGGCATTATTATTTTACCAATAAAACAATTTTATCCAATAAATTATGAAAATATTGAAATTATATCCCAGATGTACATTTAAGATTTTTTCATAATGATTTGTGGTTTTGTAGTTTATTGAAAGTAAATTATTATTTAAAAACATTAAATATATTGTCAATAATTTTAAATTTCAAAGTTTATATTATTTTTGTAAATTATTTAATTATTAATTGTAAACGATTAAATAATTAAATTTACTTTTAATTTGAAAACACATTTAATTAAACTAAAAATAGTTATATAATTTGACTTAAATTTTAATAATATTTACAATTATATTATGAAATAATCGTTATCAACATAAGATTTTCAAATTAAAATTAGAATGAATGTGAAAAATAAAATCTCTTTGATATATTTTATTTTATTTTCAGCAATTAACATAAAATGTATGTTCATAATTTATACTATTCAATTTGAACAACATATTTAATTGTAAAACTATAAGTATTTCAACATGGTCAAATCATAAATAATAGTATAGACCTAAAAACACATCATGATATTATAGAAATTGGAAGCGGGTAGTTTAGAATCATCACAATGCGATTATATAATGGGAAAGAAGGGGTTTAGCTACAAATATAATGTCGCGTTTCTATTCTATTTAGTTAATTATCAAAAAGAATTTTTTGTAAAGATCAAAATATGTTAATTACACATTCATCCTCAATATCGTTATCGTAAAGCACACAAATACAACGTTTTTAAATATATATAGGCTATGTATGATCTTCCTATAATATTGATGCATTTAATATATTATATTTTTGAATATTAATATATATATGAAGTGTTACATTTTCATTTTGCAATTTTTATTTAGATATTTTACTATATTAGGCAATATATGTGTCGGCATAGGTAATTACCTAGTATAGGGTAATTGTATTCATTTTGAAATAATTATGTATTTTATGATGAGGGGCGATATGTTCAGCAAGATGATTGTAACGTCACATTTTTAGGGGGAGTTGGCTGTGGCGCGTGATAATAGGCTAAGTATTAATATTAAACGGATAAAAGGGGTTAAGCAAGCAAAGTATTATGTTATAGTATAATTTTGCAGTCCAAAATAAAAGTATACATTTTTTAAATTTAAATACTGTAAGCATTTAAGTATACCGATTATACAAATAATTTAAAAATAAACCAGCTTCTAATTTTAATAACTTAAAAGAATGATAGCTTACTCCAGGCAACGGCGTACCAGCGATAGATAAAAAATTATAACATTTAATAGATTTTAGTCAACCGTTATAAATTACTAAATTTACTAAAATTTACTAAATTTACTAAAATTTAATAAATTTACTAAAATTTACTAAATTTACTAAAATTTACTAAATTTACTAAATTTTACAAAAAGACCTAAATATTAATATAATAAATGTAGTGTTTTGTATTTAATATTGAGTAAAATATTTTAATATTTATATAAATATTTTAATAAAAATATATTTTAAATTAGTTTTTCTGAATGACAATTAGGCTAGCTAGATAAAATTTAAGTTCCCACGTAACATAAGCGGACCTCCAAACGGACCTTTAACGAACCAACCTCTAAAAAGTTCAACTTTGATCGTCCAGAATGTCCTGGCCCAGCGATTCGAAATTTAATAAACTTATTAAGAATCTTACGTTCTTAATAAGATTATTAAATAAGAAGATTATTAAAAAACTCAATTAAATTCTTTTTAAGTTGAAAATCTTAACAAAGTTATTAAGAAACTTAATAAAATTATTATTAAGATAAAAACTTAACAAATTTAATAAGATACTTATAAATTTAAAAACAAGGATGCGTATACTGTACTGTACAGGTATGTATTAATGTATTACATGGAGGTATGGAGGCTGATGGAGGTATTTACAGTAAATACCTCCATAAGCATACAAATGTAATATACTAACGTTTGTTAAACGTTTGAAAACATTATAGTTAACATTCACATTATGAAAATAACTTTAATAAACTTTAGAATTCTAAAGTTTATTTGAAAATGTTTGTTAAACAATTTATAAACGTTATACTAGAATAACATTAATTTTTTTAACGTCTAATTAACATTTTATAAACGTTATATAAACATTTTATAAACGTTATATATACATTTTATAAACGTTATATAAACATTTTATAAACAACATATCTCCATTTTATTAAAGTTTCATTTACGTTTTACAAACGTTATTTATTATATATATATATATATATAGAATAACAATAATATTACATATTTTTTATATATAGTAGGATTTGGACAACGAAACATCAATGGCCTTATTATTAAAAATAATATTGGATTAACTTTAAATAAACAACTTAGAATTTATGATAACATAATTACAGTTAGTTCCACCATTCACCACGATGGCAATTCTTTTAAGTCTGGCCATTCTACTATGGAGACAATACAAATGGATATCATTTAACGATTCCTGAGAGTGTTATTGAAAACAAATTTGACTGTATTTCTACTAGTGCTTATAATACATTCATTTATAAGATGAAATGTGATTAATTAGTTATTTAATTAAATATTATTCTACTATTATATCTATATTGTTTTTTGTATGATTGATTTTTTCTATTTATCTAATTATATCTCAAATCAAATTTTAAATATTTAATTAATTACATTTTATAATTTAACCAACTCTAATTATTGTAATTTTGTTTGAAGAAGGTTCGTTTATTTATAAAACCAAAACCATGGTCGCAAAATGTTTGTGTTTTAAATTTTATATTCTATTTTATCACATTGTAACCTATTGGATAAACTATACAGAAGTGTTTTTATTTTAAATAATTTTGCATTTTTAATTAATCTTTATATTGATTCGACTTAAGCATTTTTATACAAAATATCGACAAATGTTTAATATTGTTAATTACAATTACATAAAATTTATAAGCTCACCTATAGAGTTAAATTACCAAATGAAATATCTAATTTTACACAACCTCTTTTGTATTTTAATAATTTCCATAACATATTTACATTCTTCAGAAGGAATCGTTTATGGATTTAAGGCGACCAACAAGACTATTTGGTCGCCAATAGTATATATAGAATTTGAAAATACACTAAGCAAAAACAAAACAATCTGTTCTGGATCAATTTTGACTAAAACTCATATTTTGACATCAGCCGAATGTGCATGTTTTAATAACCAATCAGTTAAGATTTTTGTTTTTCGAGGTCAATCAGGTAAAGAGTATGTTAAAGTTGTCAATATTAGCGGTAAGTTGACATTTATAATACTTTTAAATCTGATTTAAATTACCTTTTCCAAATTTGATATATGATTATATTTGTTAATTTTTAATTTTTTTATTTTTTAGTCTCCTATTTGAAAGTTCAATTGAGAGTTTATTTTAAAGTTTATTTAAAATAGTATATTTAAAGAGTTTATTTGAAAGTTTATTTGAGAGTAGAAGTTCAATTTGAAATATAAAACTGCTTGAAATAATATGAAAATTAAAATATTTAACAAGTTATTAATATTATTTTCGGAGCAAACAATTTAAAGGAATATATTCCGTTTTGTGAAATCAGATCACTTTGGTTCAAATAGTGCTTTTCGTTTATAATATAATGAATTCTTATATGATACTAAAATATGTGCATTTGCAGTGCAAGTAGGCTATAAAAATAATTTCTAGACACAGTGATTGCCAATTAAGGAATATGTGACTCTTCTAGTGAACTGTAAGTTTCCTCTTCTGTATTGATGAGGGGCCAAACCTTGCAGCCAGTCTGCAAATAGATTAACTTGTCAATTACTGTACTATAAAAATTATTTAAAATCTTCTCTTTCGTAACACTGCATGGAATGGAGCATTATAATTAAATGTTTTCAATTGTTTTATAAACGGAAAATTATGTGTATAGCATGTGTAGTAAAAATATAAGTTTTATATTGATGTCAATAGAAACCGAAACCGAAACTTCCCTCTCCCCTCCCTAAAACCGAAACTCATATTCCTATTGGCCGAATTCAATAAGGTCAAGGTAAATTCAAAAGGTCCGAGTAAATCTAGGGCAGGGATTCCGAATCGAAGGTTTCCCAGTCGGTTAAATATTTGTTAAGAAATGTCTGATTGCTTTTTATTGGAAGTTAGTGGTATAAAAGGCACTGCTCATTCTTCTCTCTTGTACGGAACGGACAACATCTCCAATAATATACAATTCTATAGCCAATTTGCTAGAGCCAAATAATAAGACAAAAGCCACAAAACAATTAAGTAATAAAGGAATTTAAAGGAATTTTATATTATAGTATAATATACATCAAATTATATATTATGCGACCTGAACAACTAAGACCCAACCGGGGAATTTACAATATATTTACTTTAAAAACATTAATGATGGAGTCTTCTTTCATTGCCAACATGCCATGGGTGGAAAAGACCAATTATCAAAGTCGGGACTCATCGTATTTTCAAAACTGCAGAGAAGACAATGCATTTTGTAGATGTAAAAAGTTTCTGTAGTGACAAGTTCATCTTTACTTCGTTGACTTAAAGACGCACAGCTAAACTTTGTAGCAGCTGTGAGCCCTACCGATACCCTCACTTACTCCCAATTAACGGAGTACAACACAGGGAATCAGCTAGCTGAAAACATCGCGAAAATGGAATCCGTCGTACAGAACCGGTTGTTTAAATATTTACAAGGTGCTCAGGAGATCAACGTATATCCAACTCTGTAAACTTTATACATGGCCAATCCAGTGCTACATCCTTCATCTAAAGCCAATTGGGAGATATGCTTCACCAACCTGGCGCCAGGTTCGATTTTTAATTTGGTCTGGTGAGCAGATAACAATGAATGCTGTAAGCTCCGGTCGGTATCATCTATATTTCAATACAATACGTGGGGCAACACGGTGACACGGCGACGTCGAGTAGCATCTGGGACCAGTCTGCGAAACATGTAGAAGGCTGATTCGAGTGACGGCTATGCCCATCCTCTGTCACTAGAAATGTTGCATCAAGATGTCCCACCGTCAGAAGAAATGTAGTGGACTTAACCATAGCGGAGTCATGGACAAATGTATTTGCCAGAAACACTCAAACTGCCCTAATAGTAAGCCCTCTACATCTCCTGTTTATAAGGTTTGCTCAGTTTATTCTGGAAAGCTTCTTAGCAAATCGGCTTATTTACCTTATTCAACTGAAGACAACACCGCAGTGTACATAAGAAGAGCAGCAATACTTCTAGATATAAATACACAACAACACCCAATCTCTACTCTACAAATGTCTATTAACATCACACTAGTGCAAACTATCGCAGGCAGAACAACATATGACCTCCAGAACATAGATATATCATCAAGAAGGTTAATAATAATAAGTGTTTAGATTGCAATAAAACCGTAACCATAACGATAAATCCGTTTACCTACTGCCGCGGCAAAGCACAATACCACAAAATCTGTATCAAACTCTTTTGAGATTCAGCCAACAAAGCTGTAAAGGTGTAAAAGTATTCGTACTGCGATAAGTACTACAAGAAAGTTGACCCGCACATTAATCTATCTCCTCCCATTGTCACCATTTCTGCAAAACATAACGCCATTTAATAAATCTAGTATCCGCATTCTTAAATGGAACGCGCTTGGGGTTAAACATTATTTTTTTAGCTACAGAGAAAAGTCGTCCACAAAAAGTACGACTTGATCTTATTGCAGAAGTTTAAACTAAGGCAAGAGGGTATCACGCCAAAACTCTCGTTAGATACATTTGCAACATAGCCGACCGTTTGGGTTCACTCAATGGAGGACTCCTCCTCTGTGGTAATATGAATAAGCACTCAGTAATTCGGGACAGTCACTAACCAATAGATCACAGCGGTGGAATCCTCGAAACTTGACTTTTGGTCAATAGGATGGCCTGCATCAAACTATCTATACAATAACTCACACGAGACTGAACAGAGGCACTGGTGGAGTCAGCTCTCCGGACATCTCCATCTGTCATCCAAGCATGACTGGCCTACTTGAATGGCTTCCAGAAGTCGATCGCAAAGAAGACTAAAAAATTATCGTTATCACCGCCATACTGGCAATGATATCTAATACGCACTCAACCACTGTGCACCCAGTTGGAATTCGAAAAACGATATTTGGGATATTTTTCCCAAGTAGATGGAAAAGTATTTCTCTACACCAAATAATCAAAACCATATCTCCCTCAGAAAAAAAGAAATAGAATTTAACAAATCTCTATTTAATGCTGCCAACACAAATGTAGGAAAGAGTACCAAGAGCAATCATCATAACCCGTAGTCCAGTACGACGATCAGAACAGTCACATAGGGTTCTATTACGCTAGGGCAAATTGCCATATGGGCGAAACCGCATGGACGACTGTCATTTGGTCACTTAATCGTATCAGCGAATTGTGCAAGGGCTAATCGGGGTTCAGGCGATTTATTTGTGGGCGCAATGTCACGAGGGTGGAAGCTACCAGGGCCAAATTTTTAAGGGCGAATTTTCACGGGAGCGTATGTTCATGAAGGCTATTTTAATTTCGGCGAACTTAACGAGAGCGTATTACCATTCGGCAAAATTGGGCAAAATCGTGTGAATAATATTTTTTAATAATAATTATACTAATAATAAAATTGGAAATTATTTATGGAAATATTCTCTTTTATAAGTGCATTATATATTTTGTAATAAATGTGACACATTTTGTAATAAACATTGCTAAAGAAAGGAACACTGACAGTTAAAAAAAAATATTTTCAAAGGTCCGTAGGTGCCGTATACAACTATACGAATTATTGTTAAATTTTATACAACATAGCACTATATAAAATTCGTACTCTCGCCTTATTGGGAAACTTGTTATAATAATAATTATTGACTGCAACCCAAGTTACGTTTATTAATTTATAATTAATATTACTGATTTTGCCCAAAAATGCAGAAAATTTGCTATAGTTCGCCCAAACGAAAATAGACCACATGAACATGCGCTCCCGTGAAAATGCGCCCTTGTGTATTGCTCCCAGGTAGCATTTGCCCTCGTGACAATGCGCTCACAAGGAAATCGCCTGACCGCCGATTAGCCATCGCGCAATTCGCTTCTGCGGTACAGTAACTGAGTGGATTCAATCGTGCAAGAAGGTCAGGCAACTGATCGTTGAGTTATATTCGTATCACACAAACTTACTGACGTTGTACATTCAATTTTATTTATTGAACCGCTTGAAAATATGTCTTCTTGGAATCACATTTGTTGTCAAAACAGACCAACAACCATTACTAGCGATAGTCAACAAACCAATCGACAAGATCTCGAATATACTTCAAAGGTGGTTTCTAAGGTTGCTAAATATCCTACAATACAAGTTCAACCTTCAACATATCTCAGGAAAATCTAAACTAATTGCGGATGGATTATTAATAAAATATTTGAAGCCGATTCAACCATCTAACGTTGAGCTGAGCGAGCACACGATATGCCTCATTTTAAAATGGACAGCTTCCGAATCACTACTACAGTTTCCCCTTAAAAGAGAGGTTGACACTCCACATTTTTTTCTCTCCCACTGCCACCGGGCGGTAGTGACTGTGAAAACTCAATGCGTCGTTGGGTTGTTAACCAAATACTGTCATATGTTTTTTAGCCATCTTACGAAAGCTACTGCAGTCCACGAAGCGGAGGCGAACCACATGCTCTGAGATTATTCTGCGATGATTCGAGATCGCGAGCCTCAAAAGATTTCTCCAGTGTTGTGACCGTTTTACTATGGACGACGGTATGGAACAAAGGGAAACCAGTCTCCAAGAAAAGAGCATCGACTGGAGCCGTAGAGTACATATCGGTTATGAGTTTCGGGCACTTATTCTATTCCCGGTCAAGCACCACTGCGGAGTTAGAGAGCCAAGGTAGTCATCCCACTCCACAGTACTTGGCATTGCTCAAGAGAAGAGTATTGTACATCCGCCGAAGCAGTGGACCAATCCATCCCTACTCCGATAAATCAACGCCTTTAGGACGCAGCTTCCCCTCACCATCTTTATTGCCACTATATCTACCTGAAGGCGGAAGGTAAGCATCCGATCGTACATCACGCGCAAGGAAACAGGGTTAGGATTAAATCTTAGACTATGGTCCTCTACTTCGACCTAAGAAATCCAACTACTCTCACGGGTTTCAGGACTAAAGAAACCCACTTTTTCAGCTTCTTTTACCAACTCCACCTCAAGACATTCCGTATTCCAATCTCAACCTGAGTGGCCGCGACCTCCTTGCGTTGGTCGGAAAACCAGGCCGCCGAGTCATCAGCGTAGAAGCTAATGATCAGAGACTTTGGAATGCGTGCGCGAAGTCCCTAAGTAGAGAAGAGAAACAACAGGAGTGAAAGGACGGAACCCTGCGGAAGTTCCTAACAAAACAACCGGATTCCAATCGCGTTTCCATTGAGGCACCCTCTGGCAGCCTGTTGGTGAGAAAACAATTAATCCACTTAACAAAGGGAAAAGAATCTCCCAAGCTCAACAAGATGCCTAGTAGGTTCGTCCACCAAACCTCCATTAGAATCTTTTTACACAATATGACTATAAATCAATTATTCTCGATTACTACAAATATCATACCT
This sequence comes from Coelogynopora nodosa, assembly GCA_034780555.1. Classification (NCBI taxonomy): domain Eukaryota; kingdom Metazoa; phylum Platyhelminthes; order Proseriata; family Coelogynoporidae; genus Coelogynopora; species Coelogynopora nodosa. The sequence goes on from JAUZND010026005.1 coordinate 20,995, forward strand.
CGGATCAATTTGTAATGACTAGGTCATACTCTACATATACTTGATTAATAGTCAGAATTCCCGATGTCAACCTAATCGATTATTATTTTATTTTTACTGTGCATCATTAGAAAAAAATAAATTATCGATTAGTACTTATAGCATACTTCTAATCAATTTCTAATTAACTTGCACCATTTAACTTGATGACCTTGAATTAATCGGAAATGACCATGAGATAATTCAATTCAGCAAATAGGGAGTCACAGCTCGATTCTGATTAGTTGAAAATTGTACAAAAAATGTTGGCGTGAGAACAATTCAAATTAATTTTTTTTTCAGGTGGTGGAGGACACCCGCGCCTTTTTCAGCCAATTAGAAGAGGTTATGTGACTATCATACAATTATTGTGCTTTGCTAATGGTATACATTCTCTACTACTCTTTTAGAAAAAAATTAATATTCTAATGACATATTATAAACCTTTCTAAAACAGAAAGAATGCATCGATTTGTAATTTAATTTGGGACTTGTAATTATACATTGAACGTGGAAATTTTGTTGATTAATTGTTAAAAGGTCACTTTGTTTTTCGTTTATTGATTAGATTTTTGGTTAGCGTAGCCAAAAGTTACACAACACTATATTATTGCAACTCAGCGTGCGCACCTCGAAAAGAGTGAGTTATATAGCTTGGCCGTATATACAATACACGTCATTGGACAAAAGACTTCATGCAGGATTTCATTATTCTATCATCATGTCGCAGTTTGTGTTTAGAGCGGTGTGATATTAATACATTTTCTTATTATTTGGACTAGTAATTTATTTACATTTTTACAAATTTTGGTTTTATTATCAAGGAAATTATATGATAATTTTTTGTGCAATATTGCTTGAAACACCACACCACAAGTTATCGACTCCTTTAATTATCGAATAACATTTCAATGGATGCAGATTTACGTAATTTACGTAATTTACGTATTCTGTTTTATTTTATTTATACAAGTTGCTGTGACTTTGAAAGCATAACTGGACATATAATATGCTTCAATAAATGCGAGTCAAAAAACCACACAAGACATGTTTCAAATGCAACAGTATGAAATTTACACAGCGGATAGAAAATTCGGCTTAACTGTTAAATGTAAGTCTAATTTTTTATACATTGAGTTTAAGTAAAATGTCGTTCGATACTATTATAGAGCTTCTCCAGTCATTTATCAAATATATTAATTAGACATATTTTAAATTAAGACACTGAACTAGTTGTAATCAGTGTAGCCAACTTTTTAAAACTGTATGCACGAAATTTAGAAGGAATAAATCAAGAAACAAAAAGGGAACATTTTGGTCTTATAAATTATATTATCGGTTTCAATCTACAAGAGCTTTAAAAATTGCGCGTCCTGGCTTTAGAATGTATGATTTTACTATTGTGCGTACAGTTGGCTATATGTCACTGAGTTTATATTTTTTATTATAAACGTACGATAAGTATTACATTAATTATATTTATGACGAAAACAATAGAAGGATTGCAAAAGAATATCGGCAAAATCGTTATATTTTTAATAGAACGTTTTAATAGAATTTTATATTTTTAATAGCTTGGCAACAATTTATACCGCAATTTAATATTGTTTTATATATTTTTATTAATTTTTATTATAATGATTTCAAATGGTTACTTAATTATATTACCTAAAATGTATTATAAAAAAATACCTTAATGTATCGGCATTTAAAAATATATTTTAGCATATATGAATATATAACTACAAACATGAAAACATGTAATTGAAAGTTGTATACGGGTAGAGTGGGGTTATTTGGACACACGGTATTTAAGATTGTAATAATGAATGATATATTAATTAACATTGAACCAATATTCACAAACATGAAAATACAACAAATGCTGTCCCTAGAATATGATTATTGAAGCAATTAACCTCAATTGCACACATTTAACATTAAACAACAAATAAGTTTTAGTATTGGCACACATTTCTATCAAGAAACAAGATTCACAAGTCCATTTAGAACATTTTATATATCTGAACCAATCCTGAACTAATTTTTGATATGGTTCATTGCATACACAATGTATAGACATTCAAGAGAACTGTACATATCTGCACGAATCGCTGGCTGACTTTAAGAGTGGAATTCACGAACACATTCCGAGCTGGTATCTGGCTATTTGCCACTGGCTACGTAACATTTTGAACTCACAAACATTTTGGCTAGTGGCTAGTCGGTAAATCGGTTTATTCTTCGAAATTCGACTTGGCATACGCTTTTCCGCCTGCTATCTCAAATTCTGATAGTCTAGTAATAATCCAATAAAATAAAAGATATCGATTTATCAGCCATATATTTATAATTAATTATAAAGACAGTTATAGTAAAGAATATTTTAATTGTTTTATCATGGATGTTGTGGATGTAGAGTACAATGTTTACAATCACGTTTTTCGAAATATTATGAATGATAAATCAAATACCTTAGAAGAGTTTAGTGATGAAACTTTCACACACCACTTCCGATTGACTAAAGAGTGTTTTAGTATGGCGGACCAGAGGGTTCACCCATACATATCATGCTTAAGACCATGATATCATGCTTAAAATAATGCTATCATGCTATCATTATTTTAAGCATGATAGCATCATTTTAAGAATGAAATCATGATCTTAAGCATGATATGTATGGGTGAACCCTCTGGTCCGCCATAGTTTTAGAGACATTTTATTAATGTTACACCTTGAAAGACCTACCCAAAGAAGCAATCCATTACCCCCAGTTTTACCTTCAGTTTTATGCCACTGGAACATACCAGTATACTATAGGAGATTTATCTAGCATATCCCAATCTTCAATCTGCCGTATTGTGAAAGGATTTTCAAGAACAATTGAAAGTTTGTCACGTTTGTACATAAAAATTCCTGACTCCAAGGAAAAAAGAGCGCAAATCGACCAACGATTTCAGCAAATTTGTCGAATTCCATCGATAATCGGCTCAATAGATTGCACCCATATAAGAATTTAATCTTCATCTGAACATGCAAATGCTTTCATTAATCGAAAGGGATTCGCTTCATTTTAATGTTAAAAACATTCAAATGGTATGCACATATGACAATAAAATAGTAAATGTGGTAGCTCGTTATCTTGGATCAGCCCACGATTCTCGGATCTTTAATCAATCTCTTTTGAAAGACCGACTGGAAACAGGTAATTTAAGGAATTACATTCTTATTGGTGATGAAGGTTACGCATGTTCTCCAATTTTGTTGACGCCATTGAGAAATCCACAGAATAATGCAGAAAAATCGTACAATCGACATTTGATTCGTGCACGTATAGTTATTGAAAGAACATTTGGCAAAATGAAATCACGATTTTCAGTCTTAGGACCTGATTCACGCATTCGACTGCATTATCAAACTATAGTAACAGTTAATTGTAGCATGTTCAGTATTGCATACTTTGTGCATCCAAAGAGCGATACCTCCTCCAATTGTATATAATGAAAATCGTTTAAATTTCAATCAACGTCAACCCCAGCAAATATTTAGAAATGCGGCATTACGAAATCTAATCATTCAACGATTTTTTCACTAATACGTATCATATATATTTAGGACTACGTTTAGTATTATATTCTTCAGTACTATGTTGCATAAAAACAGTCATTTTACGTGAAATTTAATGATATTATTTGTATGTCATTGAAACAAATTTACTTATTAATATATGGTATATATATATATATGTTTATATCTGAATATGTATTTTCCCATTTCAATATTAATATGTACAATATATATGAACTAAAATATATTGTTTTAAATATGAACTGTTTATTAATATAATATATAAAATATCCAAAATAAACGTAACACACTTTACAATGAAAAGATTGTATGTAATATTACATACTACATAATAATGTTATATAAAATATCCAAAGAACACAACACAGATTAGAATAAAAATGTTGCATGTTTGTGTATGTACGTATGTATCAATCCAGTGAATGATAGGTTACCGTGCCGCTTGTTGATGCTTGATCTTGATAATAATTGTAGCTTTGATTGTGACGGCCTGTAAAATACAAAATATATGTGCATAATTATTGGTAAATAATAATCGGTAATAATAATGAAATGTCTTACTTTTTTCAAAAATGCACCAATCATAATATTTCCGACGCCTCTTTTCGGTTGCTATTTGTTCTTCATATACTTTTTTCTGCAGCTCTAATACTTCCATTCTTTTAAGATGTTCCTTTTCTACAAGTGATGTTCTGTTATAAGACCTAGATTTGACAGATGGTGGCTTAGAAGACATACGCTGCACAGGGGTACTAAGAGTAGGTTCAGAATTCACAATGTTTTCACTGTCATCATCAAACTCATTATCTATTGAGGACGTCATATCATCATTTAAATCTAAAATCTGGTTGGTACTGTCAGTTAGCTGAGTTGCAGCCGGTCCACCACCCGTTACTCGCTTTTCTTGATTAAATTCTTAAACCTCTTTGCGAGCACCACTCTTCATCTTTCTGTAGACGTTTATTATTATTCTACACATTTCTGAAACTGATTGTTAAAATCAGTAACAATAAGGTTCCACGCCTGTTTTTTGAGAATATTATTTTTTATGTCAATCTTTGGATGTTCGATAATATCCTTTTTTTCTGTAATTAAATCTAGCAAAAATTGTTTCTCAGCTGACGTATAAAATTCTCTTGATATTTTAGATTTATTAACTAAATTGGCTGATACTCGTAACAAAATGAAGAAATATAAACTATAAAATTGAATTGATTACTATTGAGGTATTTTTAATAGGTACAAAATGGATTTTCCTAAATGAAAATGTTTAAACCAATTAAATAGTGTTATATTTTTAGCAAGGTGGGAAATCCTTTTATCTATATTATTTGGCAAGTCACCACTGGGAATGTGTTTCGTAAATTCAAATAAGACGTTAGCGACTAGCCACCTTCCGAGTGGCGAGTAGCCAGATACTATCTGCAGCTCGGAATGTGTTCGTGAATTCCACTCTAACTGTGAAGTTTACATGTGCTTGGCTGGTCCAGGAAGATATTAGTGGTTCGTTTGGTGGCAACAAGTTTATTACGTTTTTTTGCCGCAAGAATTTCTGGAGAACATACTACTGGATTGTGCAGTTTTAGATGTGTTGGATTAGCATTTTTCTTTGGTAAAGGTACAAGTCTACGTAGACACATTTTGTGATTTTCAATTGATTGTTGAGAATTGATTGCAGGTGCAGCTGCTATCTCCGGTGATGAAAATATATTTTCTAGCTTAAAATCCGACTCTTTTGTCGGATTATGAGGAGGGTACAAGCCGCAATGATCAAATGACTTAATCATTAGTTCTTTCTGGACACATAGGTGTTGCCATACAGCATTGAATGGATGAAAAAACATATAGCGACTCAAGCTGATTGTGTCATTGCCAAATAAAAACTTTGTGACTTCATTCGACCACTTTATTTTTAGTGTTTTATTTATATGAGTATCCATCGACTGTAAACGATGGGTTGTGTGTGAAGGCAGACAAAACAATTCTATATCGTTTGAAATACAATATTCAACAGCATCACAAGAAAATTGAGAGGAATGCCCATCAAGAATTAGTAGACGTTTTTTATCATTTCTGGTTATTGCATGTTCATTGAAATGTTCAAGAAACATTAGAATATACTATCATATACTATAATATATACTATATATATACTATATAATATATACTATATAATATATACTATATAATATATACTATAATATACTACATATAATATACTACATATAATATACTATCATAGTCACTATCAATATAACCTGATTTGGAGCCCTTTATTTTAGTTCCAGATGGAAACATATTTGATGGTGGAAGATTCTGTCCTTTAAAAATCAGAAAAGGAGGCAAGATGCTACCGTTTGCACTAATACATGGCAAGAATACATGACACCACGTTCCGACGCCTGGAGTTGTTGTACGTTTCGTACTCCTTTTGTTGCTATGACTTTTTTACCTTTATCTGTCACAGAAGATAAACCAGTTTCGTCGCAGTTCCAAATACATTCTGGAGATTCATTGAGATTTAACGCACTTACCTTTTGCTCTAATTCTACAAAGAATTTATTTATTCGTGTCGGGTTAAATGCTTCTGCTCTCGAAGACGAAATATTTTCAGGGATTATAAGCCTCAGGTCAATGTGACGAGATTTAAAACTGTACCACCATTCATAGGATGCCCTTTTCTGTACATTCCATTGTTCAGTAATAGCTCGTTCCAACTGTTTTCGGCGAATTAGAATTTTAGCGTATTTGTAAGCAATCTCTTGAAGTTGAACAATATTCATTGGAAATCCGCGTTTGCTTTTAAAAATACAAAACTCGTGACTTCAATATAGCTTCTTGATTAAGTGTAAAAATTGGTGTAGCACCTGTAGAATTCCTTTTAATACCCGCAATATGTCTTCGCAAAGTATTTCTTGGTACGCTGTATAGGTTTGCAGCAGTCAATTACTTCAAATTTTCATATTTGACAGCATTTATAGCTAATCCTAATGATTCTGAAGTGTAGGTTTTTTCCTTAATTCGTTTGTAGTTACGAGACATATTGGCAATCTATAAATGAAATGTAAACAAAGGCATAGGTATTTACGAATGTGTTGTATACATACAACAACAGCTTAATTACCAGAAAGTACAATACATACTGTATTTACAAGCATTATAATCTACTGTCTAAGAAACAAAGAATAGTTTACAAAATTAAAAATGGGGTTATTTGGACACCTAGTGTCCAAATAACCCCAGTTATGGTTTAACTTATTTTTATAACATTACCGATAATATGGTTGTAAACAAGCAATGAGTGTTTATTTAATTGTATTAAGTTCATAATTATACATATTTAAAACTAAAAATCACCTTTAATACTCTGTACTCAACAATTAGGAATGAGAAGCATACTTGCATGCAATATTTGAATCTAAATTAATTTACTAATAAACATATATTGATGCATTAAAACAAAAATGAAACATTCAATTAACTTATGGAAATTTAGTTAAAATTTAAGTGTCGGGATGTTTCTTACATTTTTTAATTTAAATTGTAAAATTACAATTTATTTCTTAAAAACTATTTAGATATAAAAAATATCGTTCAATTTCCTGAAAATCTGTCCAAATAACCCCATACTTGAATATAGAAAATATTATAGTAAATAAATAAATATTATACTAATTATTTGGAGTAGAATATTTAACATAAATTGATGAATTTGTAAAAAATCTTATTGTTCTTTAAAAAACGGTATATAAGAATTAAATCCGTATTTAAATACAATTTTAATAAATACTAATAAATCATTTCGTTAATTTCAGAAAATTCAATCGTCAATGTGAGCCATTTGCAGACGATTATAAAATATTTCTTCACGCCAAAACAATAATTTAATATTCATTATGGACGGAAGTATCAATGGAAATAATTGTGCCAAAATTATTCTAATTATTTTTAATACACTTTTTACTATTATAATAATAGTATAATGTATATAAAATACTTAATTAAAAATGATTAATGTAATGTTTATAATAAATTGTTTGTGTTGAAATAGTGTTAAAAAAGTTTAAATAACTATTTTTTTGTTTACTATATTCATGTAAACTGCATTATTACTAATAAAATGCGTCTTATATATATTATGTCTGTATTATCTGTATTATTTAAATAACAATATTTAAAATGTTGGTTATCATAATTAATTTGAATTCGCTTTCAATTTTATTAGAAGGAGGTGTTCGATAGAATATATTGGAAACTATTTGACACTATCCAACAATTACGTTTTCGAGAAAAATATTAGAATATTTTAATTTTATTAATTTTAAGAAAAATATTTTTTGAAAAAACCTTTTTAGCTTAACAAACTCTTTTGACAAAGCTTTTATAAGGGTTTCTTAAAATAGATTGTTATAAAAAACGAATTAAAGGTTTGCTATAGAGAGGGTTTGTTTATGGGTTTTTCCTAGGACAGATCTGACAAACCCTTTTTGAACCGCTTAAAAAACCCTTTTTTCTAACAGAGTAGTCTCAGAATATAGCTTGCCAGCATGAAATTTTCTGTTTTTTCTTCACCCCATTTATATTATAATAAATTCAGCTGCACATATGTTAAAATGTTGTAATTTTCCTAAAATTATCAAATGTCGATAGGTGTCTAGAAATTGTCAACACGTGTATATTACGAATATTATAGAATCAGGTAATTATTTAGACATTTTCTATGGGCATGGCGAGACTGTATAAATCAGTAAGTGTTAAAATAAGAATGTTAAAAATCTATATTTCTTATTAAACATGTCTTCATATATATATATAAAAAAAGAAAATCAGTTTATTACTCGAATCAAATTTCAAAATGTCTTCAAAATGATTATGTACAAAAATTATGTTTCAGATTTCATAGTTCATCCAGACTTCAAATGTAGCAAAAGAAAAGGAGCAATTGCAATAATTAGATTCAATGAAACTACAACGGCGGAAAAGGTACAACTTTCCAATAAAACACTTTATGAGAATATGAAAGTTGTAATTGCAGGATATGGAGAAGACGATAATTTCATGTAAGATTTTCTTAAGAATACAGTAATATGTATTTAGGAGGTTTTCAAAAATAAAAATTATTAAGGAAACATAAGCACTCTTAATAAAGGTTAGCGTACCGTTACATACTGACTTATACCTGTAGTGTACTCCCCTATATAACTGTTTTTTGAAACTTAGCTTTCATTCTAATATACGACAAGATTTAAGTTTATAAAGATAAGGTGAGATATTGGTAACATATAAGTTTTAATTCACAAAGTCCCTCTGTCAAAATTGCATCATTTATTTTTCTTAATATTAAGGTATATATAAATATATTATGTTGTAACCATAGAGAAAATATAACAATTGAAAAATTACTCTATCGGCAGTGTACTTTCAAATTGTTTTTTCAGCGAAAAAGTGACACGTTTAAAGGTCATTTATTATAAGTAACGACCTAAATTTATATGTATTCAAATAAAATGTAGTGGTATACTGCCGGAATTAAAGAAATATTCATTCATCAACCCTTACAATTTGTGAAAAAATTAAAGGCAAACAGATAAAAGTCCGTTTTGCCCTACAAATGATATATAATCTTTAAAATACATAAGATTGTATATTAAACAAATAGGATAAAATAAAAGGAAATAAATATGATAAAACATCTATTGTACATTTAATAACATACAACAAATACAAAAAGATTAAGCATATTTGTTAATCTTTCACTAATTACTTAAAAGTGTACGATACTATAAATGAATAATATAAAATGGAAACTTTTATTAAATATTCCTTTAATGACAAATTATATGTCCTTAATTGTTAGTCCTGCAAAAATGTCATGATCCCAATTCTGGCATGTTAAAAATTGGACTCACACTTCTGTCTTTTGCACTATTCTTCAAATATACCTTCACAATACAGACCAGGAACGTTGTAATCATCACGTATAGCGCCGCATTTTACACATGAGTCACGCGAAAAAGAGTGTTTGGAAGAATAAGCAATACATTTGGCATTTTTTCTTAGCTTTGAAGACGGACTTTTCATTCTATTGTAAAGATTTATGGCAAGTGAATGATGTCCTTGGCAAAAACAGCCGGATAAGGTAGAGAGAGCAAGCTTTGGAATGACAACTGGATCAGGTAGAGCAGGGTTTGGAGCGACAACTGGTTAATATAGAGCAGGGTTTGGATTTAAAACTGGATCAGGTTGAGCAGGGTCTGGATTGAAAACTGGATCAGGTTGAGCAGGGTTTGGAAAAACAACTGGATCAGGTAGAGCAGGGTTTGGATTGAAAACTGGATCAGGTAGAGCAGGGTTTGGATTAAAAACTGGATCAGGTTGAGCAGGGTTTGGATTGAAAACTGGATCAGGTAGAGCAGGGTTTGGATTGAAAACTGGATCAGGTTGAGAAGGGTTTAGATTGAAAACTGGATCAGGTTTTTTTTGGATCTGGACCAAACTGGATTCCCGTTTGGAACGACAACGGGATCAAGTAGAGCAGGGTTCAGATCAATTATTTCTATGTGATCAGGAAATCTGTTTCGTTGAAAATATGGCTAATGCAAGGACAAATACCTGGTTTTTCAAAGACAGTTTTTACAAAGACAGGCACTCCGGTCAATTTTTGACAAAATAGTTTTTTGATTGAAATATGTTCTGTAGTACATTATTTAATTATTGTTCTTAATTTTAGTACAATTAAGGAATCAAATTTACAAAACCACTGAAGTTTTTCATGACTTGCTGATTTACAACAGCAAAACCACTCTTGAAAGTTCTTTTGCCTTGTCTAATTGGCTAGAATCAGTTACATTTACAACGGCAGAACCACTGAAGTCTATGCTGTTTAATCGGATAATAAATATAATATAGATCACTTGTGATATTTTAATATATAATAACATAACATTATTGAAAAACTTTTTTTTAATAACTTTGTTGACCCAGAGAACATCTTTAACCTTCATTTTTTCCGTAGTCCAAATTTTTCAGCTTTTGGTGTTCCCTGACTTTTATTGTATTGGATACCTCTATCCCTTCATTCAATATTATTTTATAATTTTGTTTTACAGTTTTGTATTTGACTAAATTTTATTTAGTACCAGTGGGTCGAATTTGATCCAGTAGAAAGGATTACTATTAACGTAATTTAATTCCTACAAGATAATTGGTTTGTCCTTAGACTTAGACATCACATCTATAAATAGTACATCCACAAACATGTTATAACAAAATCATTTTGCACTTAAACATATACGATAACTATGAAAACTAAATTATGTATACAGTATACAACAATCACTAATTATTAATTTTTTTATGATTAGGTAATATGAAAGCACCAATATGTGAAGATAACGTATACTGTTCAGTTACAGTTTTCCGTTACTGGTTACACGCAAAAACATATAAAGTTCATACCTGGGCACATCGGCAAGTCAAACACACGATATCTCCATGATCGATGCAAATGTGTCGGGTACAAGTGATGCAGCGCTAATTGGTTTTGCGATCACGCGTCCACCGGCAGAGGTGGCATCGTCTACCTGGAGCGGAAGGTTGGCCTCCATTCGGTTTGGCAGCTGCCACTGGAGCTTGTCTTGGTCCTCTGGGATTCTTGAGAATTTCGATCATCTGCTGCCCCAACAAAATCAAAAACATACGTCTCCTGTAGGATCGTTTGATATTCCACTGTTGATGTATATCCCTAAAATCACGAAGGATTTCAATTTCGCATTGTCCAGGGCATTGTATGCAGCTGTATTTTTACATGTTCTGGTCTAATGTGTCAACGCTCCATTTTGCATGATTGAAGTCCAATATGACCCGCGGTTTACCTTTAACATTTGGCGTCTCCAGTCTCCAGTTGTTTATCTAATGAAGAAATGAGATTCACTGACTTGTTATGTTTTAGAACATATGACACATGCATGACGGACCTTGTCGTGAAAGCCAAAGCTTGTGGTGCTGACCTCGCGTTGTCGTGTCGCCTAAAATTCTGGAGGCAGCTCTGCTTTATTCTGGTGAATCGTGCCAAAATTGGTCAACTGCCTCTCCTCAAGGCACTGCAGCAGTTGAAAATTTGAAAAAAAGTAATCACCAACGATGTGAGAGGCTGAGATAATTCCAAAACAACTCTTGTGCTTTAATTGACCTCTCTTGCGCCACTACGTCGGCCAACATAGATGTCAGCATTGTAGCGGCATTTTGAACGAAGACTTTCCACGAAATGTTACCAGCTGCTCATCAACCGTTATCATCTAGTGTGGAATGTAAATGACCTTACATTTGATTTTGAAAGTATTCCAGAAATGGCTCAATGGAGCTGATTTGTCATTAGTTCGGCGCTCTTGACGAGTGGCGCGGTCATAAAAGTGTCACTTGGTTAATACCAAAATTTAGGCTTGGGTTCTCTATTTATGCGTATAATTGATCACAAATTAGCATGTACGGTTTGTATATAAGTTTGTACAGATTATATATTGTCAAACATTTATAAAATATATTTTCTGTGTCTTTTTAGAAACATTGGTATTAAGTGTGTACTAAATGGTAAGACCCAGTCACTGACTGTATGGGAATGTGTAACAAAGATCTTATTTACTACAAAATTAGCTATCCTATAAAATAAACTCGGACTGTTAATCGTTAAACGTTAATAAATAAGAACGTTTTATCCTATTTCACAAGAAACCCTGAACATTTATACCAACAAGATGGTGCCCCGCCCCACTATAGTTTGTCTGCAAGAACATTTTTGGAACAATCACTGGCTGTTAGTTGGATTTTATAGGCCGAGTATCAGTTAAATATCTTGTCGACTCAGATTAGGCGTTTGTTGGATCCGATCATATTTACAATAAAAAATGTACATTAATGGGCAAATTTTTAATTCAGTTCAAAATTTAAGAACCTAAATTGGATTTGGAAGTTAAGTGTATCAAAAATTGTCAAAATGGATTAAAAGTATAGTGGGCCTTCAAGGACTTCCCTAAACGTTTGACCTGTGCTGAAAGAACCACGGTGGATTGTTTGAATAAACTCAACTGAATTATATCTAGACTGTTCTAATCTTTCAATATTCAAAATTGCTATACTTCTATTTCATACATGATTAATAATTATTTTTATTGGTAAAAAACACTTTGATGATATTGTCAAATATTTTTTAACAACCCTGTATATAATATATAGGGAGTATTTGAAGGAACTCAGGTGAAGCGACTTATTAACTCCACCAACTTTCCTGAGAAGCTAACTGAGTTTGAGCGGGCAGCTTGGTCATGTTTAATTTCTGTATTCAAAGTTTCTTCGGAAACCATACAAAAGATTACTACAGAAAAATTGTCGTCGAACTTGTGGATACGTGCATACGTGCATACGTGATACTTTATTTATTGCATTGTCGTTATTATATGTATATAGGTACAGAAAAGTTATTGTATATATATATACAAATATAATATAATTATAACACATGTGAGGGAAAAGTGTTAAATGTTGTTGTTGCAGCCGAGTACGAAGCGGAAAAGTGGTCGTTGAATCATCGACGGGGTCAGTGGAAGCACTTTCAGCCCCATGTTATCGGACGGGTGCGACGGTGGCAGAGAAGAGACACAGTTTGAATTTTTTGTCTGATGCGGCGTGAAAAATATTAGATAATTTGCTTGCCACTACCCATGTTACAGATTTCCGGTGGAATAGAACATTGTTTGGATATTGTGTTTTAGATCCAATTGTAGACTAAGTCGTCAACATACAGTAGTCTATTTTGTCGGCATTGGGCATCTGCATATATATATATTGTGTAGACTCAGTAGGATGATTTTCATTCTAGAGGCGCTGATAGTCATACAAACTTTTTTTGCTCACATGGCGATACGTTCTAAGGATGCCTTTGTGGTGGTGTTTTTTCGAATGAGGATAGCTAAGTCGTCGGCAAATGTCAGATATGGCAGGCATACCTCAGTTTGTCGGAAACTTCTTCGGCGTTAAAGATGATATTATGCTCCAAGATCCAGGGTGGCGTCACGTAGAACTGCGTTAAGTTTAATGAAGAAAAGAAGTGGGGCAAATGTGTCGCCTTGAGAGACCCCAGTTGTTGTGTGGAAGATATTGGTTAAACCATCTTGTATTCGACCGCATGCGGTTGTTCTGGAGCATAGTGACATCATGGAGTCGATAAGAACTTTAGACACTTTAAATGATGGCATTTCGACTAATGTTGTCAAAAGCTTTCCTGAAGTCTACAAAAATTACTCCAACTGAACGTTGGTATGCTTGACAATTGTTGATGATAATTCGAAGCACAATGTAATGTTGTGTGTTAGAGCGACCCGGCAGGAATCCAGATTGATGAGATTACAGATGGTCCAATCTGTGGCAGAAGGCTGTTGATTAGAATCCGATTTGATACATTTGCGGCTATGCACATAAGTAAAATACCACCCTGGTTGTCCAGTGCAGTGGATGTTCTCTTATTAGAAATAGAAACAATCTCGGATCGGCGCCATTGGGCAGGAAATGTGCCTATTTGTGAGAGAGTTCTAATGACTCTTAAGAGATCATGTTGCAGAACTTTAAATACGTGTTCTGGGACGTTGTAAGGCCCACATGCTCCGTGCGTATGTCTCTGTTAGACGCGCGAAGTACTTCCTCCATTCCAATTTCTGTAATGTTAAATGATGCCATATGTTCGTTGTATTCAGGGTTTAGCAGCTATGGATGAGCCGGTTGATTCATCAGTATGTCCCTATAGTGGGTTAGTAGCTGGTTCTTGCGGTCTTCTTTACTTTAGGTGACGAGTATTGCTCTTGGTAGTTCTTTTCGTCCAGTGGCGCAGTTAATGATTCACTAAGCCTGTTGGGATCGACCATGACTGTGGGCTACCGGATGTAGCTAAAACTGAACGTAACATACAATACGCCCACCTTGATGAGTTCTAAGAAAACAAGTCAGTCTACTCAGAAGAACAAGGTAAATATTTCACCAGGATGTCAACTCTTATGAAGAACGCAACAAGGAACAGAACAAATAATATTACAATGGAAGACTACGTCTGGAAATTTTTGAGTGAGAGTGAACTGAAATACAATCTGCAATCTCGTAGAACTATAGCGCTTGTAATCTTTGTATCAATTCTCTGTAGCAATACTTTTTATCAGCATTACTGTCACTGTATCAATGTATAATTATACCCAATCAGGGACGTAACCAGATGTAAAGCTTCGATATTTCAAATAACATTTAAAAACAATTATTTATTTATTACTAAATCAGTAGTTACCTATAGTGCAAAATTCGAAAATATTCTGCCCATTATTTCAATATTCTAAATTATATTTGTTAATATACGCATGGAGATAATCCCATTTTGGTTTCCACAACAAGTGGCTTCTTTTGAAGTTTTAATCAAGTCCGTGTTGACTTTCTGTAGAAACATAATCTTGATGATAGTGATGATTTCCGTGATGGAAATATATTGAATCTATATATATACAATAATATATATACTGTATCTAGGACGACATGAAATAAATCATTGAATGTAGCCAAGGAGTCAGCTCGTGCAGTCCAGTGTGTTTCACACAGTTGGTGTTCATACTTTGTTCTAGCAAAGACTCTTTTCTTTATCAAAAATCACATATAACCTCTATATGTTTCTGGAAAAAATGTTCCTTTGGTTTTTCTTACTATAATTAGTATTTCATTTTAAAAGGGCCATTTCTATTTTAAAAAGTGTACTTTGCAGCGTACATAGCGTACATAGCGTTCATAGCGTTCATAGCGTTCATAGCGTATAGCTGGTTAAGTACGTACCTTCCAATTTGTTTCCTTCTTTTAATTTAATTTCTAACTATGGAGCCTTAAATACTTCGTTTTTCATCATTGATTTACTAGTTATATTAATAATGAAAGTGATATTAATGAATGAATTAATGAATTTAATGTTGATTACCTTATGTCAACATCAATTGTCTTAGCATAAATTAAAATTATATGCTTAGCATGATTCATAGATAGAGTGAAAATCCCTTAAATTTATAAACAAAAATGAGGAAAAAGTCAATAAATCGATCTCACAAACCTAGAACCCAGGTAGTAAATTGGTCACTGCTCCTTTTTACATATTTATATTCTAAATAATTTGAAAATACGAATTTTAAACAAAGGACAAGTTTTGGGTTATTAATTAACATGTTCTTTATATTGACTAACTTTTTAACGCAAAACCAAAATGATGCCTATGTCACTGGATATTTCATACGAAAAGCAACCGATTACAAATATTTTTAATTCATTTAATTTACATCAAATTCGTTATGATTTACACTAAATTTGAACAGAAATACTGGTTAATTTAGTTACCTCATGCATATAGCTCAACCACTGAACTTTAACTAAAGTTCTATACTAGTTCTATTTGACTAGTTTCTAGTTCAATGAGCCCAACCATGCAATTACAAATCATATTAGTACATATGTAATTGAGGTGGAATTGGAATCACAGATGGGGTTAAGATAAACTAATAAAAAACCTACATGCATGTTACAATTGATTTGACTAAATCTGTAAATTTGATCATATTTTCCTTTCCAGACGAGGTGTTTTAAGGTATTCATCTAATTATATTCATTCCGTATGTAATGAACCACTCACCTGTATTGACTTTGGAACAAGCCAGTTTTCCGACGGTGACATGGGCGGTCCTGTGTTTGCCAGTAGAAGAGGAGGCAGCCATCCGTGGGATTTGATCGGAGTAATTTATGTTGGCGAAGATCGAATTGATTTTATAGAAATTAAGCCCTATATTTCATGGATACAATCAGTGGTGTCAAAAATAAGTGTTACCAGCTACGTAAAGTTTGATAATCCTATTAGGGTTGATAATCCCATTAGTCATGATGAACTTTGAGTTATTAACATATTATTTTGAATACCACTTAAATAGTATAGTCAAAACATAAATGAATATTAAATGCTCTATTTTTAACATTTATTATAAAATTTGAATTGTACAATTTATTGCACTCATATTTCATCATTATTACAGTTATTGCCTGAAATCAGTTCGAGGTAATCTGTTAGCTGTTGTACTCAGATTGCTAAAAACTTCATAATGTTTATTCGTTTTTAACCTTTTTAAAGTAATTTTAATTTACTAACTAGAAACAGAGAATTGTCCTATTATTACTGTCGAAGATGATGAAGATAATATTTTTATCGATAGATATACATATATTGTTATTATTGTTGTTATTATTGTTAATATTGTTATTACTTATAACTTTCAATTTTTTTTTTATTAATTCTGTTTTAATTCTTGAAATTCAAATACATATATTTAATGTAGTTCAAACAAATTAAATCGACTTAATTTTACTATCAACACATCTTTCATTTCAGTTATAATCTAAGATAGTATATAAAGTGTGACCATGACTGAACCCATTATAAAATGAGGCGGAACAAGTTCTTATGACGCTCAAAAAATATATAAGCCACCAAATTACCACAGAAATGTGCCCTACTGAGTTCAATGATAGCTTATACGGCCTTAGTGGCAATATATTAGCAGCTAGCACTTTTAATCTGTGGTTTACTTTATACTATTTTTGTTTGAAACTTAATAAATGTGTATTCTCTATTCAATGGATACCAATGCATATGATAAAATTTGCATATATTACGTACAATATATTTACAAATTACTGCAAACCAAAAGAATTTAGGATAATTTATATATACAGCGCTTCACATTTTTCTAAAGAGAGTCAAAAATAGAATACTACCACTCTGTAGTATAATTTAATCTATAATAATACAAACTAAAGTATTATTAAGTACTACTTGATTAAAATGCATATATAATTGTTATTATATACTGCATATATACCTATGGTAGTATAAACGATTAAATTGTTTTATTCTAAAATTAAAAGAATAATAACAATTTTGTAGTTAGTTACCTTTTTAGCTAAGTGAATTTAAATAATCGAATGAATATTAATTTATTTTTAATTAATAATTAAAGTATAAATTTCTAAATTTAAGAGGGGGCATCTAATATATTCGGCTAATTTATCTATAATCAGTATACTTTAAATAAATAAATTTTAAAAATTGGAATAAAATTGACCGACTGTTTTGCAGAATATATTACTTGTTTAAGTTTTAGAAGAAAAGAGAGGGTAGTCTGGGGATTTTACTAAAAATAACAAACAATTAGCTTTTAATTATCCTAAACTACTACACATCTTTATAAACTTTTAAAAAGTATCTACATGGTTGGTACAGTCACGAACAGATTATTACTTTATAATATACATTTTAGTTACATTCCTTAATTTTTCGAAATGTTATCTCAATTTTTCTTAAAATACACGAACGTTTATTCTGTCACATCAGTTATGAAGAAAATATATAAAAGAATACCTCATCCGATCTCACGCTATTTCACTAACAGTCAGTCATGAATGTCATCTTTTCTTATTTTATAAAGATATCTTATATGTATATATATAGATTTAAAATGTTAACTAAATTTTTTTAACCCATCATTGATATTTATTATTAAAAAATAACAATTTTGTTTTCAAATTACTATGTAAATACTACTTATACGAAATCTACTAAAAATATGTAATAGGCTACAATGCGTAATACGTTCATTGCATGTATCTACATATGTAGCTTTAGCTAATTATATTTTACTTAATTATTAATTATTTTACCTTATTTTATCAATTTTTCGACAAAGATGAGTAGGTAAATTATAATGTTTTAGTTTTTTAAATTTGTAAAATGAATTATCAGAAAGTACAAAAGGATCTATGGTATGTAGGTTTCGGTATATGGAAAACCTTAATTACTTTTTAACGTGGGCTACTTAAAAAAGGTCTATATAGGCTATTCGTAAAAAAAAAGAGAAATGTATTGCATAATCAAGTTCTAAATTATATATTATATTATTCCACAAAACATATGGAATTGAAAGGGATTATTTTTTAATAAAAGTATAATATTTGTGGAATTTTAATTTTATTTATAATCAGGCTCCACAGGCCCTGGCGCGCACTTAGTTTAAACGTGGCCACTACCTGCGTTATGATTTATCTGACACTGATTCCAATTTTGGTTAAATTTAGAGATGAATGAAACAAACGGGAAAAAACGACTTCACAGAAAAATGTACAGCTGTATTATATTTTGCAATTTTAATTTTAATTCCGAGGTTCCGCGCAATAACCAATTTTATTAAATGAATGACAAAATTATAATGTTTTTTTTCTCTAAAAATGTTTAATAAAATATCTGAATGACTTCATATAAAAACATTTAGTATTTAATTTAGATTTTTTAATAAACGTTTTGGTATGATAATATTATACAGTAACTGAGTAAACTATACAATAAACTAGAAAAAAAAGTTTTTAAATGGAGTTAAACAATAAAGCAAACCTTCTAACCCATACGATTTGTTTGGGATTGTTCAATTTGGATTGTGAATTCCTGTGAACGTAGTTCTAGAAATATATCAGTCGAGAGCTATACAGTAGGTCCCAGGTGTTCAATAATAATAAAGACCGCAATCATGAATATGTAATTTATTAAAAACAAAATATCAAACTGTTCATACACTGTGTTCACAATAACTTGAACCTGTGGAATATGTAAATTGACAGTAACAAACCAGGATACATTATGGTGATTATATGAGTTATGCAGCTAGACTCCACATATATTAGAGTTGATTCCATTTACTTTGTTTCGTTCACCAGTTTAATGATCTGAAATATAAAAGTATATAGCAATATTACTTCCACTTTTTCGTACTACATCGCATCTCTTGCACTTATTTTATTCCGTATCGTTTCCTGCCCATGCTTTTGAATCTACATATATATATATAATTAAAAAAATGTAAATGCACATTACATTTCTATTTATAAGAATCAAAATTATAAAGATGACACGAGCAAACCCGTTTCCAATGTGAATCTTATATTTTACATATTGTTGAAATTTTATAATATTAAAATAAATAATAATACTAATGTTTTGTTTCAATGGCAAACAGAACTGTTGAGGAAATGGCCAAAGACATCCGAAGCATGCTGCCTGATCATTTGTACTATGTAATACATGCAAAGTTAATTACATATTTTTTAATATTTTAACAATATCTTTTTTAATATTTAAATAACGATACATTTACTAGCTTAAATGCTTTCGTCAGTGGACGAACGATAGATAGAGAAATATATGGTTTTTTCGCAAAAGGATATTTTCGCAAACAAACTATTTTCAATATTGATGCAATTTAGCGCTAAATTGCATTGAAAATCTGTTATAAATATAAGACATAATACATGATCAAATATTTAGCTGTCGATAAAATATTCATATCTGTAAATTATTGACGTTGAAAATATGTTGATAATTTATCACTATTGAAATTGATTTATATTTATTTTAGGACTATCGCATGCAATTACGCAATAAAAAAACATTATAAATTGATTTTCACAGTATCCGACTCAGTTCAACAGTAGGCCTACTATAATTTATGTCACGAAATAATAACTATTTTTATATATAATATAATATAATATAATATAATATAATATAATATAATATAATATAATATAATATGATATAATATAATATAATATAATATAATGGCTTAATCTTATATAAACGTAAGAAATGATTACATGATCTGTACAATCTGCCTTAGTTTTTATTTTGAAATATATAAATATACATATTATGCCGAAATTTTCTAATTGCATGAAAATTGCGTTTGTTTTATAGTCCTTGTTGACATGGAGATGTTTTAGTATTTATTTCAAAATATTTTACACTGATAGCATAATAAATGTTATGTTATTTTTCGAACTATTAAATATAAATTATAGAATTAAACAAGCTAAATAAATATAATTTATATGAAAAATACTTTACTTTAACGCATTATTTGTTATTATAATCTGATTCGCTTAACATATTTTTTAAACAAGGTTCTAATTTATAAGGTAGAACTTTTTGATTACGAATTGGTCTGATTTTACATGTCTATAAGTATGAGTAGACTGAGCTAGAAAATTTCACATATTATTGAAAAAGCTGTTAAATATAATGAAATGTTTGTCCTAAACAAATGAATTTGTGGACAAAACAATTATTTTATTTATGGAAAAATATATTTTCCGATAATAACAACGTAATTTTGAAAACGAAACTGATGAGTGTGTCATTTTCTATATTTCACGCATGTTGTAGTTTAATAAATAAATATAATTTTGCCGTTTTTTATATTGTTCGAATTCTAAATTAAAATAATAATAATAAAAGTATTAACTGCGATTTTGTGAAAAATACAGATAAATAGGATGTTTAATATAAGTTATATAGAGTTTTAAACTGTAACGGTATACCTAATCAGTTTAAGTACTTTTTACCTCCATTAAAAATTATAATATAAACGTGATGCACTGTTGATATTTAATTTTAATTAAGTGAATATATTTATCAAGACTTTTGAATTTATAAAACATATGTTTTCGTTCTTAAACGTTATTTAATAATCCAGAATAAAATACTTACCTAATTTAAAATTTTTAATTTTGTAAAGTTATTAGAAGAAGCAGGCAAAATTAGACAGAAGTCCACTCTTTCTAAAAGTCAGATAATGCGGCTCGTTTCTTAAAATCAGATAATACGGCACGTTTTCTAAAATCTGAAAGCGCGGCGCGTTTTTTGAAATCTGAAAGCGCCGCGCGTTTTTTGAAATCTGTAAGCATCGCACGCTTTTTGAAATCTGTAAGTACAGCGCGCTTTTTGAAATCTGAAAGTACGGCGCGCTTTTTGAAATCCATGAGCGCTCTACGTTTTATAAAATCGGAAAACCTTTCGTTTGTGGATCTTTTGAAATCAGATAGTTGAGCTCGTTTGTCAACTGTTCCATCATTGTTTTGAGACCACTCACGGTAAAGCTCGGTGTTATCGTTATTCTGAAGTTAAAATTGAGAGAATATCTAGCTGTTATTGGTAAGTTTTGCACAATGCTTTGCAACCAATAAAAACCTTAATCTATTACAAATTAAACTATTTTCAATTGCTAAGTCTTTTCAAAATTTTTGACATTTAAATTTGTCTGAAGAGTACAATGCTTAATTTCATGATTTAACACCCTAAATATACAATGTCAGTTAACCCAGAAAAAATATTGAATTTAGTAAGATTACATTAAATCTATGTAAGTATTTCTCATTTCTCAATTAATGTTGTAATGAATCAAGTTACTAATTGCGATTGTTTTAATTTATATTCAGAAGTCTTATTGTATATCTAATATCATGTAATGTACATATTTGTTTATTCGAATTATAGTATTATGTCATTTTATCAACTCCGATTATAGAATGGAGAATTATAGAATTACTCCTATAAAATTATGCATTATTTTATCGTGAATAATCTTCCCTATATGACTCTGGGAAATGACGTTAAGAACATGACAAACTCTTGGTCTCGATGAAAACTGATATAGTCTATATTTATATTTTAATAAGCTTTTATTAAAATTATAAAACTTAGAATATTTTAAATCAACCATATTATGGAGAAATAAAATTTGCGTTATACATTCAAATTGTTATATTTAATCCAATTATACATATATAATCCATTTAATGATAGATTCCTCTGAAAAATCTCTTACCAAACTCAAAAATTTTAATTTACATCCTTATTATTATTTTATCATTTTATATGTGACTAGTTCATTTACTAATATTCCATTATCTGAAACTACTTAATCTATAATTTAGACTATAATAACAGCAACAACAAGGCTTCTTTTGATAAACAATTTTTTTCAAAATTAATGGACATAGCAACATCTGGCGATTTTTTATTTCAAAATAAATTACCTGAGCCAATATTTTTTTAGTTTGTATAAATATATCATTAAAACTTGAAAAAAATAATTAATATAACAATAGCAGAATTGGTGAATAGTATTAGTGCAATTCGATTTAATTTCTATTTATCAAAATCATTAATTATGGACGTATATGGATAATTATTGACGAAACATAAAATAGGGAATAACAAAACACTTTTCAGTGACGTTAAAAAAATATGTCATTTTGAAAGAAAAATATGATAAGTGTTAAAAGGAGTATTTTTTATAAAATAATTAAAATATAAGTAAACTGTATCTTACCAAAGCATTGCTCTGAGACATATTAATATTAAAGCAACATACTAGACAAACAGCAGTGAATATTTGGAAAACTGGGGACATCCTCCTGAAAAAAAAGAAATAATACTATATAACGTTTAAAGCCGATTATTTAATTTTATGGGTTCATTATTGGAATAAGGATTCGTTTTCACAAGTCATATGCGTCGGTCATTAATGCATTAACGTTGATTTTATATATTTAATAATAATGAATTGTTCCGTGAAATATAAAGTTATTTTATATTTACCAGAACAAAATCAAAAGTGCGTGTGTATATACAATTTAACCTTATTATAGTAGCAGCACCAGTCGCTTTTGGAAGATTATTTCGTCAGGGGGGAGTGGGGATCAAATTGAACCACCAGCATAGGGAATTTTTATTAAAATATTGTATATTTATTTAGTAAATTAGGTATCTTATCAATTATATTTATCTCAATAGTGTTATGCATATTAAATACGTTATTTACCTTATTTAGAAATATTAAATATAATATTGGATTGATTTATTTATTTGATTTGAAAATACAATATATGCATATTATGTTAAAATGAACTGTTAATAATACTTATGAATTCAATTTAATGTAATTATTCATTGTTTAATTTTAATATTCCAATCAAAATAATTGTTGAAATACCTAAGAATTATAGAAAATATAGATTAGCTTGTCTGTTTCAAACATTTGTTTTAAAGAATAATTGTTAAAATACTTAATAATTAAAATCTTTAGAAATTCAAAGAATTTAAACATGAATTATCGCTACCGTATTAATAAAATAAACTCCTATGTATGTAAAAGTAAACTATACTTATATTATTATTTATGGAAACATCAGTTTTTATGTAACGTAATCAAGTTTGTTTTAGAGCGCAGCTCATAACTTTAAATATAACATGTACCAGTTGCATAATGCAAATTTAAACTAATACATAAATACATAGTAGCCTACGTACCCTTATACGTCAATAGCTTACTAGTTTTTTAATTATAAAAATTATTATTTATTTAAAATGTACCCTTGTTTTTCAAAGTTTTATTTATGTATTATCAATTGTTCTTTAATCAGACGCTTGATTAACCATCTTTTTAGCGAAAAATATAAGCTAATATTTTTTTTATAAAATAGAGAATAACACTCGTCTTACCATATAATAAGGAACGAAAACTGATTTCACTGACATGATTATATTACTATAACTATTAAATAAGGTATATATGAATTTTATTATGTATTATTATATACCCAATATATGTATACTATATTATTTATTATATTTTTATTTATAATTATATATATTTATATTTATTTATAATATTATTATTTATTTATATACGAGTAGGTAAATATTAAATAAAAGAGAGTCTGCTAATTATGTCATTAACCCAGAAATCCATCAATAATTTCAAATTTACTTTTGTAAATGTATTATGGTAAATTTGTACCAAACTTTAGCACTAAATAAATATCAAGAGTATGCTTTTTACACATGTAATGGATTTTAAATTCACATTATACGATTCCAAACTTGTCAGATTCATACGTTATCGCCGCAACAATATAAGTAATAGATCAAAATTCGGTCTAACAGCTTAAATACATACACGTATCATTTTCAAAATGTTAAAAAACTATATATACACATTTATATAGTTGATTTCGGGGTGTTTCACAGAATTTCGTTCGACATTATTGGGTTGACAGAAAAGCGTTTCACATAAAGCGATTTGCATAATATCAAGTGTTTATGTATTAGTATAGGTAGAATATATAAATAGCAGTTCATAAAATATAAGCCTATCGTTCGACATTATGAAAGGTTTTATTCGACCGAGAATAAATTGAATAGGGATACATTCAACATCGTGTCTACCAATACTATTACTACATAGATGTTCATTTTATCATATTACTACATAGTCTAGAAACTGCTGAATCGCGGGGTCTGGATTAGCCAATTCGTTAAATGCTTGCAACCACACGCCGTCAATGCGAACTTGTGGTACCAGATGAAGAGCACTATGGCACGCCTGACTATGCGATTGAAAGCGTCGTCCGCAGTGTATCATCATTATAGTCCCAGGTGTTGTACATGTTGCCTGGGATAAATGGAACAAGTAGACTCAAAATCGGGCCTTCATAAAGGTTTTTTGGTTATAATATTGATCATGGTAATTTAAAAGTCAAATATATTTTATTTGAGGAGAAAGCTGATGTCTATGATGTTGCGAAGTATTCTGGAGAAGATTGTGAATGCGAGTAAATATTTTTTTAGGTTTATCAAAAAATAAAGTCACGCAGACCCATAAATTAACATGAATCGAGAAAATCTGCTTAAATATTTCTGATGCTAATTTTCAAATGTCGTCTATGGAAATTGTATCTGAGGAACTCAAATATCGCAGATTTGGGTAGTTCCAAAGTTGATAATTTCATCCACCTCTTCATTGGAAGGTATCAAATTTTTATCATCCAATGTCCTTGCTCATTGACTGTCTAACATTATCTCAGCTCTGGTATGGGGTATCGGCCGAAAGCCCCCTTTGTCTTGCTCTGTGTTAAGAAAATATGTGATTTATATAATTCTTCCGGCTGTGGATCGGTATTTTCTATATTTTCCAGTTGCACATGGAATGCATTTGCAAAAACTATTATTTTTATAAATTACGTTGAATGAACATTCGCAATTTGTTTGGCTTTAGTGATTGCCAAGTTTTTCTGAAAAAGACCAGTATCTGTTGGATGGCTACGATTTCCCTTGGGAATTGTCACTAATTATCTGTGTGTAATGGCAGTTACTTTGTAACCTGGTTAGAAACAACGGCGGTATCTTCACGTCGTTTTTTTGCGTTAATGAAAAGTAAATAATTGTTACAATTTAACAATTGACCACCTCTCTTTCTTTCTACAAACGCTGCTCATTCTGACATCTGTTGTGTTTTAAATTATCACGATGTTAAGAATATTAGCAAGTGCATGAAGTATTAGTGCATGAAGTATCGGTACAGAACATTTCAGAATGATTTCTTAAATAGATTTCATGTTTAGATCAAACAAAGATGTATTAATTTGAAACCCCTTAGTGCGTTTCTAGGGTTAATACTTTATTACAAATAAAAGATGTTTTCAGTATTTAATTTGTTTTGAAATTATTATTAAACTAAGTTTTTATAAGTAAATAATACAACGTTAAAATCATGTTTAATAACGTTAAATAATTTAAAGACGTTTAGATCTGAATTTTTATAATAAAAAAGAAGGAGTTAAAATATATTTTTTAACATTTTTATGAAAACAATACATTTTAATTCAATTGAGATTGTTTAAATTTCTCATTATTTATTCTTTTTATATTTCTAATTTACGCAATAACATGTACAACTTTTTCTAAATATTATGTAACATGACCAACAGGTTGATGCTATCAGGATGTTCTATTTTATAAACATAAATGTGGAAAAGTTGTCCATAAGTAACATTGCATTTTTCATCAATATGAAATTCTCAAAAAGCTTCTGAAATGTGCTAAATTTTTACGTTGTATAGGTCGTAATTTGAATGGACGTATACTTGTGCAACATAAAAAAAAAGTAATCTATAATCTATAATACGTACATGTACAATTCAAGCAATTTCATTGAATAATTTTAATGATATCAAAAAAAAACTCATGTATTTCCTACAACAAATTTTATTTTTAGCGTTTTACAGTAAAGCATGACATACTTATTAATTTGTGAGTTTATATATTATAGTTTGACAAATGTGTATATACAAGAATAATTTTTATTTAAATGTTATGGGTTATACTTCCCTTATATATTTCCGTAACACCTATATTCAATGTAATAAGTAATTTTTATTAGAAAAATAGCATTCGTATTCTAACAAAAACTCAAGTGAGTTAAATATCCTTGCAATCCATATTATTAGATTGATATACATACCTATCACTGAAAAATATTTGAATTGACTGTTAACTTTGTAATTAATTGACTTAATTAATTTGCAAAAAATATAATTGTGTTTAAACCATAGATTTACATAAATCTATGGTTTAATAAAATAAAGGAAAATATGTTATAGAAAATAAGGATAACACGTATAATAATACGGTTAAAAAGATATAAATGTTTTGTAATTATTCTTTTTATAACATTTTTTTCAATGTGCTTTAAGCTCTATAATATTGTTTGAAATTGTTAGAAAATGTATTATTCTGTGGTTAATTAATATATTTAACTAATTTAAACGGTTAAATTAATATTATTTTAGGTAGTCTACTTAATTAGTTACATGGATCAGTTTAAGTTTTGTTTTGAAAAAAGTAATAAATTTACAAGTTATTAAAATTTTGTAACAACTAAACATAAACTCATCTATATTATTTTATATGGACTACGAATAAATCGTAAGAAAACAGAATACATGCGTATAGGAGACTTTGACGACAATCACCTAAAACTCAAAGTGCAAGAAGGAGAAATTTTAGAAGTCAGTGACTTTAAATACCTCGGAAGCTGGGTACTATCCAGCAAAAAAGATTTTAATATCCGACGGGGTCTTGCATTCGCCG
>JAUZND010026006.1:0-24089 GCA_034780555.1 Coelogynopora nodosa
GGGCATGGTCTATTTTTAGCCATGACTCATAAATCTATTTATAAGTGAGCCTATACTGCTCATTTCTATTCATAGAAAATAGCAGGGCGAAAAGGAAATACATTTAATCCGCTATATTATAAAAAATAATGTAGTGATGTCTCAATATCCAGATCTTTTCACAATATATTGCTCTATTTCTATACCAAATTGAATACTTATACAATAAAATGTGAGCTAACTTTTCTATACCACACTAGTAATAAGCACTAGTCAGTCCGAATAACTATAATTATAAATTTAAATCTCTCGACATTTCCAAATAGGAATACTCTGTTTTGAGGAATTGGTACTAAAGCTATAAGAATATGCGTGATGAGGTATTTCAAACTACATAAACGTAATAGCATAATTTAGGGTTAAACTTCGGAGTAAGTCATCAAAAATCATCAAATGTAATCGTAAAATCGTAGCAGCTCTGATATTATAATAATATCTTAAAGTTGTTTATTACATATTATTATTATTATTATGTCATTACAATGGTGTTTGCTTTAACGTCCAGGATGTGTCACGCTGAAGAGAGAGCTGGACCGTGAACAACGGAGTCAGTATCGCTTGCTCATTCTTGGTCAAGACGGGGGCGGCCGGTTTGGGTATCTGGAACTCTTTGTTCATGTTCAAGACGTCAATGACAACTCGCCACTGTTCCAACAGAGGAAGTATGAGGTAGGTGACATCACATTTATTTGTTTAGGTTTATTATCATAATCATGTTAAAATATAGTTTTTATAAGCATAATTATTTTGTAAATAATTTGGCATGTTGCCTAAATGTTAAATTATGCTTAATTAGTTTAAAATGCTAATATTAAATTTTGTAATATAAATATAAATAATTGACCAGACAAAAACAACAGTTTGTGTCGCATATAAAAAGCATGATAACATACTGTACATACAAGATTTCTGTTGTCGTTGAACACTTATTAAGTGAAACATATGCATCATAATAGCTTCTGAGTAAATAATATGTGCTAAGATTAATCTCATTGAAACATTTAAATCACTCCAACCAGGTAACTCTGACAACCGAACAGCAAGGTAGCGATTCGCCTTTCCTCCGCCTAGTAGCCGATGATCCCGACACCAGGGAAGGTGGCGACATAACTTATCGATTTGTTGATGCCAACACCACTCATCTCACTATCGATCATGACAGTGGCGACGTGAGCCTGCAGCTATTGGCCAATAGAAGACGACCAATGGAGAGCCTTCAGGTGTTGGCGGAGGCCTGCGATGGTGGATTGCCGACGCCGCTCTGCAGTCCTGCCGTGGAGGTTGTGGTCCACTTCTTGATACAGGAACTTGGTTATCCTCTGCCCAGTGTGCACTGTTCCGTCGCCGCCGTTATGGAGGTTAGTCCATTACATTTTGGTCCCTATGGGTCTCCACTATAGACGTTAATCGTTTAATGTCTACAGTCTCCATCGACTCTACTGTTTATATTGACATACTTGTTTATTGTCAACTACGATTTAAGAAAAATTATCATTTGTCAGTTTTTAATTAGGATATGTTTCATGCTTCTTTGATATCATAATTATTATGATAGTTTACTGTTAACTAACTTAGGAAATACATTTTAGTATTATTTTTCATTAAACTTATTGATTGCTACTTTATAATATAATAAAGAATACTTAATTAAAAAACTATTAATTAAAATTAAAACTGCGTCTCTCAGTAGTACACAGTTTGCTGATCCTTATCTTTACAATATTATCCCCACCACTCCCCCCATCCCCTTTCTTCAGAACAACGAGCTGAACTCCCACGTGGCCAGTTGCCAGGTGTCACCCAGTATGTACGACACCAACGCCAGTCTCACCGGGGAGTGGAGCATCATCCCGGGCTTCGAGAGGTTCACCAACAGTGACCCCGCCGCCTTCAAGATCAACCGACTTCACGGAGTGGTGCTGGCCGATAAGATCCTCGACTATGAGGAGACTAGTCGGTACCGGCTCACTGTGCAGTTCAGGTCAGTCGAGAGATGGGCATTTTTCTGGTGACTAGTATTGCCTGTAAATTAGGACTAAATTCAAGTAAATTTTAAGGAAAATTATATATCGCTACTTTGGATCAATATTTTAGGATTTAAACTGAAGATTATATAAATTACTCTCATACTGGTGTTTATTTAATTTTGAAAATTTCATGATTTTATAATTTCCAGTCTTTCCGAATGAATTTATTGATGACTTCCACAACGTTTCTTCTTTTTTGAATTGAAGATTGTCGTTTCTCAGAATAGTTATTTCCCGATACGCTATCACGATAATTGTCATTACAATATAATATATAATATATATAATATAATATTATAAATATAAAATTACCCCCCGCTTGCCACATTTACGTACTCACGGCCAATAACAAATAATCCTATTGATCGTGAATTCACTGTGGGTAGTAACCACTTATTATTTTACCTGTATTGCATATTTACCGAATCGTTTTATTTCTTGCCTTGATACTCTACCCCCTCCCAGAACCGTGCGCACACGCCCGCCACTAATCACCACCCGGCAACTCAACGTGGACATCCTTGATGTGAATGACTGCAGCCCCGAGTTCACCTCCCGCGCCTACTCCCTCGTCCTGCCCGAGGACACCGCGGCCGGCACCCCCCTTATTCAGACCCTGGCGGTCGATCGGGACCTGGACGGCACTGACTCGGTTCACTATACGCTGCAGAATCGACGTGCCACACCCGGGCTCCAGTTGGACGAGAAAACGGGCTGGTTGACCTTGACTGGTGCCCCGAAGTTGGACAGGGAGGCGTCGAGTATGTCCGGCGGTGGTGGTGGACGGCTGGAGGTGATTGTGATTGGCAGTGATTCAGTTGGCCGGACCAATCAGACACGAGTGCGGCTCACGTTGCTCGATGTCAATGACTCGCCGCTGGAGTGGCCGGAGCCTGCGACTGCTACTGTGCAGGTAAGAGCAACATGGGATAGGTTATTTTGCTTCAGTAGTCAACTTGACTCTAATGCTACAAAAGTTCCTCAACACTATCGATCAATATTGATCTCAATTAGTTCGCACATTGTACCTAACTTTATTTTTTACCAATTATATTATTAAAAATTAATATTAAATTAATAAATCATCCTACGATATCTGATAGCTGTTTTTTCTAAATATTTATATTTAATACCCAATTTATTACTATTAAAGTTAGGTGCTATTAATATAATTATCCATTACTTATTCAGACATCAATCAATGCATATTTTGGTTTGGTAGCTAAAGTTTGACCGAATAATAGATGTGTTTGGCTACATTGAAGTATTTATTCTAAATATTCTTTTATTTATTATAGTGTATTTTTAAAAAAATTCATAATATAATTTTCAAATGCGTAGATTCGTTAAAGTTTCACCTAACATTTAGGCTGATATAAGTATGTAGCTTTTTAGATTTTTATTGTTTGAATATTTTCCAGTACAGAAGAAACCTTTATTATTATAGTTTTTACTACTTTTGAGTACATGTATGTTTTTCCATTCTGAAATCAATAAATAAAAGCAGAATTTAAACCGTGAATATAACGCTTGATCTGTATTCTATTATTAGTATTACAAAACTTAAGAATTAAAAATTAGTATATTGTTACTATCATTAATACCTATAAAATTATATAAAATGCCTTAAAAATTATTGTTTATATGTAGATGATATTTTGTTTGTAATGTGCAGCTAGGTCACTTTCTTTTTTCTACGAATTGGACTAGTTTTTCAATATAATTCTGTCATGTCCAAGTAATTCGTGATGTAATTGTGTAGTTGTGAGTCAACTTATTTTGAATGTTGAAGCAGCAATAAACCTGACCCCCCCTTCCACCTCACCTCACCACAACAGGTCACAGAGAACCTCCAGCGCACAGCCGACCTCTACCAACTCCAGCTGCGAGACCTCGATTCCACCGCGCGGCCCCCGATACGCTTCTTCCTCATCGCAGGCAGCCATCCGGGGGGACAGGGTCTCTTCACCGTCACCCAGGGGGGGCTGGTGCGCGCTCTCCGGCCGTTGGACCGCGAGGTGACCTCCGAGTATCGCCTGGAGCTGGTGGCCACCGATGGGGTGTTCCGGACTGAGCAACCCTTCCGACTCACTGTGGAGGTGCTGGATGAGAACGACAATGCGCCCGTCTGTGCTCGGGTAGGTTGTGTGGTGTGGTGTGGTGTGGTGTGGTTGCTGGTGGTGAGTGTTTTGTTAGTGGAAGACAGTTTCTTCTATCATATTTTATTGTTTAACTTGTTTTTTAGTGATGTTTTATTTACTATGCTGTGAGAACCTTATTACATATCTTTATTCGAAATTTGTCTTAATTACGTATCACGTACTGTATATATTATTAACGTTTTTTTGGGTTATTTATGGTATTGCCAGATATTACAGTTTCAACTATTTCAAAATACCGAAAATTCTCAGGTAAATTTGTAAAAATTCATTACTGACCGGGAAAATATAGTTGCCATTGGGTAATCCGCGATTCGGAGAAAATTGGTTCGATTTTGAATTGTCGTAGAATGGTAGGTTTACTAAAGATACCGGAAATAATTATGAAAAAGTCCCATAAAATTATATAATGTTAAAAAGCGTGGTTACCATGTTCATAATCTGTCTAATTTTAATATTATTAAATTTTTTAATTAATTTAGATTATTGTAATGTTTATATTCGTAGTATTCATATTAATATTATACTACTCTAAACTGAAAACATATTTTTATTCACTCTATCGAAATCTTCAACGAAAATTGAGTGTTTTCAGAGATTAATTAAAAATGTTGTGCTACGCAGTTACATAATATTATGTTCTATGTTGTTTTGATGTCATGTCGTAAATAATTGCTGAGCATTGATATGAAAAGATATAATATTTAAAAAATATAATAATTATTATATTATACTATTTTTTTACAATAATATATATTAATTTTTTTAACTATTAAATTTATGTATAAATTTATATTATTTATTGTATTACTTTCTAATATTTAAGTAGCATGCTTAATAAAATGTCAATTTTAACTAACTATTATTAAAATATCACTGTAATAATGTTATAGTCTTTTTTACATTTCATATTGTTGTGAAATAACTTATTTATAGATACAATCGTATAAGTTACTGAACTTAATCAATACACTCTACTTCATAGGTATATCTAGTATCAGTCTCACACAACACACCCCCTCCCCCCCGCTGCTCTGTAGCCAACAACCCGCATCACCCGACCTGAGTCGCTCCCCCCGGGCAGCGCCCTCCTCACCATCGCAGCCAACGACCTCGACACCGGCGCGAACAGTCGCCTCCTCTTCGTTCTAATATCGGGAAATCAGAGTCTCTTCGTGGTGGACCCGGCCACCGGTCTGCTCTCCACTAAGGTATAAGGGGCAGGTTCCTCGGCAAAATTCGTCTGTGAAATATTTAATTAGTGTAAATCGTGTCGTTTTAGTGTATTTATATAATATGCAGAAACAACGTAATACATCAAAACGCTATAATTCCATTATTTTAGCGTAAATATTATAGTAATAGGAAATAATAAATGTTTTTCCGATTTTTTCTCCATATTTATAAAATTTAAATCGATTTATTGTGTCGATTTATAGAAAGTTCAAGATATAAATTATGATATATTTTTAACATTAAAATTACTGTTGAAATCTTTTTAAATTATATATAAATATGCTGGTTAAAATATTTTTCATTCTTAAAGTAAACAATGTATTATTGGAACGATTATTCCTATTTCTGCAGGTATAAAGTTTCGAATAATAATTACATTAGTTTTAGTTTTAGTTTTAGTTTGAAATCGATTTTAATAATCCGATGTGATGCAAACATTTTCGATAATATAATTTACAACAAAAAATATATATCGTGTAAACAATAAATTGATATTTCTTGCTCTACAGGGCCCCCTGGATCGCGAGACAGCCCCGGGGAACACGGTCTATCGGCTGCAAGTGCGAGTGACCGATGTTGGTGACCTGGCCTGCACTAGCGAGGTTGTTATGCAGGTGACCGATGTGAATGACAATGCGCCGGTGTTCACGGCCTCCAGTGTCTCGGCGATACCTGAGAGTGCCAATGTGGGCGCCCTGGTGGGCAAGGTGCACGCCGAGGATGCTGATGCTGGTGAGTGCGTTGGGAGCGGGTTGAGTGGTTAGGGACTGTTTTTTTATTATCTATGCCAGCAGGGTTTATGTTCAATGTTTAGCATATTGTGTGTTTGCAAATAAGAAATATATTATAACAATTTATACCATTTGATTAATTACTGACTAAATCTGAGTATTCGATGGTAAACGTTTAAAAGCAGATAAATTAAAATTGATGAAGTACAATATTGACTTTTTAAAATGAATATACTCTTGAATGCACTTTCATTTTTTTCACACTCTAGAAGATTTTCTAAATCTCTTTCTCAACAATAATTTACTCTTTTTTTTATTCGAAAGTATGTGATTTTGAAGTATATTTTTATCAAATGAACAATTTTGGAACCATTATTTTGTATGTTTATTGCTAGCTTAGTGTATCTGCCGTTTACGAGTATGTAAACTATCAACTTCATGATGTAAGAAGGAATACATTATATTTACATTAAATCACGGAAAATGGTGAATTATCGTGAATTGCTCTAGACAGAAAATTATGGTTTCTTACCTTAAATCATGTTATATAATAAAAATATTATTCATCATTATTCGGTCATTCAATAATTTATTAATGTAAATGTTATTGCAGATCAATAACTTTTATATTTATATTTATATTTATCATTATCTATATTTTAATAGTATCTCGCATTCATAATAGTTTGACAAGTTCTGACTTGTTTGTTTTGGGGGTGAAATACGAGATTTAAGTATTGTTTTTAGTATCCAAAGTAATGTTTGTTTTAATTTATACATAGGCTATTGCTATAGTTTAAATTGAAATATGATTATTGTCTAATATTAGTATTATGTATATATTATATTATGTAACCATAATTAAATTTCACGGTACATATAACTGACCTGTCAAATTAATCAAGTGTAGATAATCTGATTATAATATGATTTGAATAATCTAATTTAATGCGGTTCTAGCTCTTGCTGAATTAATTAATTGAAATATAATATTATCATGCTCCGTTTATTTTGAACACACAGGAAGTTGAATTGTCTTTTAGCTTGGATAAAATTGCAAACAAGAACCTATATTAATGCAAAAATTAGTACCTAAACTGTAGTTATATCTTATTTTATGAATTGTAAATTGAACGCCTATATTGAATCAAAATTTCTGTTAATTACAATCGACTTATTTTATCCATCAACCAATCGACACTCTCACCCAATCAAATCCAAGCAATGCAACCACTTTACTCCCTCTACTCCCTCTAAATCCCTCTCTCACTGACACTCACTCACTCACTCGCTCACTCACACGGCACACAGGGATAAACCGGCGCATTCGCTACACCGTAGTGGGACCGGAGAAGAGTTTCAGCGTCGACCCACTCAGTGGCATCCTCAGTGTGGCCCGCCCACTTGACCGCGAGAGGACCCCGGTCCACTCGGTCGTCGTGATGGCCACCGACGGCGGCAGTCCGCCTCGGTCCTCGACGGCAACTGTGCTGGTCCGCCTGCTCGACGTCAATGACTCGCCGCCCCAGTTCGTGCACAATGAACGCCTGGTGCGGGTGAATGAGACCGCGGCTGTGGGGCGCCGGCTGCTCCGGGTGCGGGCTATCAGCGCGGACGAGGGGGAGAACGCGAGGGTCAGCTATCGGATGTTGACGCGGAGGGAGGAGTTTGAACTGGACCCTGAGACGGGTGAGTCAGAGTGATGGTGGATTCGTTAGGCTCCTGTTGACTGGTGTCCGTGAAAAATTAATTTTGTTCTAAATTGGTTATCATGAAAAAGTGGAATTTTATTTTCATGTGCCGGATAATGTAAGATACATATAATTAAAAATATTGTAATATACTGTATATTACATAATATTTTACTTGTTTATAATGATGAATCTAAATGTACAGTATAATTAAAAGTTAATAAATCAATGCTCTGGAGCGTTTGTTTAAGCTATAAATGCTATCAACTCTATATTTTATATATTATTTGATTAATTATTATCAAAATCTGGCCTAAATTATAGAGCCTATTTATTTAATTTAGAAATGCATGCGTTATTGTTTCACCATTTTTATTAGGATATGTTATTAATTACATATTTTTAATAAAAAATATAACATATTAATATGCTCAACAAAATTGTTGCACTACATTATTAGTCAAAAATCATATCATAAAAGGTCAGATTTAATAAGATAACTAAGAGGTATGTATAACTATAAATAAGATAAAATCTTGTCTTCTCTGTAAAATTTATAATGTGAAATGAGTTTTTTTTCGAATAAATTGTTTGTCATAATATATTTGTACCTGTGTATCTTCGTTTGTTAAGTAAGATTTACGTTACACGTTAAATAAGAGTTAATAATTAGCATTATAACGTTATATTTCATTGGTTATTATATTATAACTCATCCAAGTGTCAAATGGTAAAATTTATGTATATTTAATCATCATACTCATCATAAAAAATTGCCTATTGTTATACTCGTATTAAAGATATATTTTCTTATTTTTTTAATATTTTTTTTTTGTAGAAATACTTCAAACATATTGTTATGACTCTATTCGAAAGATATGCTATAACTCTGACATTGTGTTCGGTTACCAGATTAGGGGGTTACTTTATGTTATAATAATGTGCCTATATGAACTGTGAAATGGGACTGCAGATTAATGCTCTAAAATATAAAATTTGACCTATATTTTTTTAAATGTGATTTTCAAGATACTCAAAATGTCATTGACAATTGAAACTGGAATCGCTAAAAATGAAATTACAAATATTATGCAAAAATAAGATCGGACGAACAGAGAAAGAAAACATATTATATTTGAATGTAAACATAATGTGAATTTTTGTGGACGATGGTAGTTAAATCGATTTTGGAATGCAGTATAATCAATGACACTCTAGGCTGTAATAATAGTGTGTTTTTAAAAATGCCTAGATTGTTTGATAACTATTGAAGTTTTCTTCCCAACCTTCAAAAGAAAGCGGTACAGTTTACGTGTACCACTATGCAGTAAAAAAACCAGCATGAGGTGTTGACAAACATGCCTCAAAGTAGGTATCATAATTAACGTTGTAGATTGCAGTTTCGAGATAATATTATCGAAGACTGAAGTACAGGAACAGTAAAACAAAATAATCTCGGATCGTGCAATGAATGATGCAAAGAATTGGTTATTTAGTCTGAACTGATTTAGGCAACATCTGATTAGATTATAAATAGATTATATGTATTTATCTTAATTGGCAAAAAGAACGATGAACTACATACTTAGAATGAACCATAAACGTTCCTCTATAACGTTGAAACTAAAAGTCAATTTAAAGATGCCAAAGAAGACTTCATATTAAGATGGATTATACTATTAGGATACTGTTATGGAAAGTTATAACATTCAATAGCGGTAAGAAGTTAAATTAATAAAAAAATATGACATCTAAAAGCAATAAATACAGTGAATTGGTTGAACTAGATTATTATATTATTAGACTAGTATATTATATTATTTATTATTCGACATCAAGATCTATCTATAATAATGAAAAGAATATGACTTGCAACTATTTCACAATATACTATACCTACCTATTGTTAGTGCTTGCCTTGCCAATATTATTTGGTACGTCGTAGCTATTATAATATCCAATAAGTATTTCCATTTTCAAAATTATTTTAATTTCATGTATTTTTAAAATGTCATAGTACATGAAATAACATCGTAATAACATTGTATATCTTATCTCAATTTAACATGTATTTATAAATATAACATGTTTGCATTCTTTATTTAGTTTATTGTTTTTAACACAATTAGTATTATAATTAATTGATACAGTTCATTTATTTGAATCATTGATAATTCATAATGATATTTGTATATTTAATGAAATAATTATTTTGAGTTTATACTTTTTCATTTAAATGTGTGTCATTTAGGTTATTGTAGAGCATTGAGGCGGTGCCCTCTATGAGTTAATGATAAGCTATTATAGTGAATACAGAATGTATTTCACCCATAGATATCAATGTATCTGAGTACTCGGCGACCCCACTTAAACAGTGTGTTAACAACATACCTGGCATATTTTGTTATACCCTATTGCCAATATCGCATTTAAGTAACGCAATTCTTCATAGCATTTAACAAAAATCAAGGGTTGGTAAGCATGGCTAAGAAGAGCGTGTAAGGCATCCACTGCAGACATTACCCACTGTCATATTATGCATAAGGTCAAAGATTTATCAAGTGTCTCGTAGAGCTGGAGGCAGTGTGTGGATTATGGATTTTAAATACAACGATTTACTGAAGATACAGGGATGGCAGACATCAAGGTTTTGCCTGCTTCAAAATAGTTACGGATAACCAGTGATGCGCCCGCCCTCTTTCAAACGGTAAATGGCTCTTTTGGATCAACACTGCAATCGAGGATGTTCTCCATTTTGTAACCAATTGTATTACTGTTGTCTTAAGCGAAAATAATATAAAAATTAACATTATTTTGGGAATGAAAGTGTCTTAAGATGTTGTATATTTATAAGGGATTATTTGCACCTACCAGATTATAATATATACCACAGTATATATAAGCATTATTTTTAAATCAAAAGAAATAAGAGATAATAGCATACCATTGCATACCTATGTTAGGTATGGTATGCCACCTTTTTAAAGTTTACTAACTATTTAAAATACATATTACCTTCGCTTATTATGTAATTAATACTTTTTCTAATTTGAAACATTTTGCAGAAAACATAGCTATGTTTAACAACTCCATATTATTTTGTCCAATATATTATATATATATATATATATATATATATATATATATGTGTCGATATGTATATATATATATATATATATAATTCGTATTTATGTATTATGAATTCTCAGTGAACACTCTCAATGAAATTTAACATCTATATTATACTCATATAACACTTCTAAAATAAAATCAGATTTAGAATCTATATATCGAACTATAATATAGTTTTAATTGTTTCTGATCTTAACATTATTTTTTGGTGTTAAGAGGAATATATTATTTTAGCAACAATTTATTCGAATTAAATTGCATTGTTTAATTTTGTACACTGCTTTTGTTTATAACCTAAACTGAGGTATTGATTGTTTGAACATCTGGCATCATGAAGATGTAAGAACTGACTGGCTCAGAATAAAGCTTACTTTGTAGAGATGTCGGCTGCTGTAGTCCTTTGCGTTAGCCACATCCAGTGTCTTTGATTTTTTTGTTGTTTATTTTACCTTTAATTAGGTAGGCCTACAGCATATAATATGTTGTTAACAAATTGGATTTAGTCAGCAAAATGCGTTATTTGCGTCTAAGGCATAGATCGTGACGCTAATAGTAATTGCTACTGACCAGTATAGATATGGAATGTATTGCGCTATTAGACAAATGAATATAATATTATTCTAGGCAACTCTAGCCTGTTATAGATAATTATCAAGTGTTATAACAGTTATTAGTTTGTTTTATGATATTAATTACTCAACATCAATTCTTTATATTAGTGTTAAAATATTACGTTGATTAGTTTATAATATTCACTTCAAATCATTTTGATTTTTACTTTTATATTGTCCCGTAGAGATACTGGCTTATTTTCAATTGGATTAACTCTTGTTTAAAAGTTAGATTTGATTTTAACTATTGTTTTTTTTGCTTTCAGTAATGATACTATACATTTTTAAACTTTTATTTGAATTTTTTTTCAAATGTGTAGTTTTTATTCTTTAAGTAATTTATTTATTTTTAAAAAGCCACATAATTTTTTTTAATAAGATTAAGTTATTTTCAGTTAATACAAAATTTACATATAAGAACCTTCCTTTATATATTTTTCGGTTAATTGTGTTCTTGTTTCTATTATAATACTATCATGACGTCATCTTGCAACTTAAGCGTATATTTTATTTCCTCTAAATAATAATGTTTAAGATAAAAATCGTATATTTTAATAAAGTGTTCGAATCGTTGGACTTTTTGCAGTTATACAAAAGATGTTATTTCTTTTATGTATTTTAAAATAAACTGTTTAAATTTTTTTTAGTATTGTGGAGAAATCTCTAAGTTTAGAATCACTCTCTTTTTCTCCAGTCTCCAGTTTTCTTAAAATTGGCTGCTGTCGTGTGACGTCGACGTTATTTATATCAATTTTTTTATTGATAATAACAAAAATCAATTTATTCTTTTGATTCGACTGCTTCATTAGACACGTTTTTCGTGTAAGCCATTGCCATGGTTGTCATAATTTTTTTTAGAAGTTGTAGTGATTGATGATTATTGAAATGAACCTGGTGTCTACTATTGTATCGCCAAAATTGACTTCTCATATATTGTAATACTTCGCTGTTATCTGTTCATTTAATTAGAAAGTTGACATATTTATTATTTTTGTTTCATTTAATAACTATTACTTTATTAAGTTGTCTTCGACTATTCTGTAATATTATAGTCATAAGTCATACCGCAGGCTCAAATTTTTCATTTGTTATTTAAAAAAATGATTTCATAAATATAGATGCTAAACCATCATACAATTTTATTGTTAATTTGACATTTGCCTAGTGGCAATATCGCCGTGGCTGTTATAAGATTTAAAGTAATTATTAAATGGAACACTTATGCTTGAATCAGAATGGTGTTTATATTCTTTATATAGTTCGGTTATTTTATGATTTTTTTATTATGGTTTTTATAAAGCGTTTTATTCAAATATTTTAATAGAAATAAAATAATATTTCGGCATTTCACAAGCCGGTAGAAATACCAATACGCAATTCTAAATATATATGTTTAATCATATCATGCGCTTGGAATTACTGCAACACTAAATTCTTCTCAAAACCGACTACTAATCAACTTACACCTGCTCCTATATTTTCGTATATTATAAATAAATCATAAATCACATTAAAGATGACTTGAGCTAAAAAGAATGTTTAATGCTGTGAGCTATTTTTATACCGTTTTTATTCAGTTAACTATTTTATCTTTGTGTAATACGATATGTACGATGAATAAGATGTAACATAGAAAAATTGTTAAGAAATATTTTTCAACTGATAACGCATCAATTCCTTTCATTAAAAGTTAAGGGTTTGTATCATTTTGTTCAACTAAACTCTTTGTGTATTTATTATCTATTTATATTTGATTCTTTAAGAGATCCACTTCAAACATATTATATTATTTGTAATGCTCGACATAAATTACACACCGTTAAATGCCTTCATTATTATTATTATTATTATTATTGAAATAAATTTAAAGAATTGTTTTAAAAGATGGAAATATAAATTATACGTGATGAACGTGATGAAAAACATGATCTGATTTAAGTAATATAATCATATAGTTAAAGTTGTTAGTTGCTGTTCGTGACTACATCTAGTTATTATTATTTTAAACGTGTCTCTTATGAGACATTAATTATTCTTAAAATCTTATTATCATTATAATATATAATATAATTATGATTAAAACTTTAAAAATTTGGCAATTTTTTATATTTAAACTTTTTAACCATTGTAGATTGTTTTACGTTTTATAATAATACATCAAATTATAATATAACTTATTTGACACAAGTTTTGAAAGCCAATTTACCTAAAAAAAATTAGGCGAAATTACAGACAAAGTTTTTTTATAACCTAATCTGACATTAATATGGGCGTAGTCGGAATTAGACATTGAAAGGATTTGGGAGGATGAGCTATATAGTACAATCAGTATGGAAATCACCTCTCAACTTTGGAACAAATTAATACAGTTTGTAGACAGGACAGGAGATCATCTTCTCAGCTAAAACTATGCATGGTTGTGTTTTTGCATGGGTGATTTGCCGACATTTTCACGTCGGTTTAATTATATAATATATAGTTGGCATCTATACCAAACTTATTTCTTGGTGTAATGTTATTATCCGATTTTCGTTCATCAAGTATCTTATTTTAAAATACTAAAAAGCATTTTGTGATTGTGATCTCTTAAGAAACTAAAATGTTTTCACTGAGCAATTTCTAATTAACAATATTCATTAATTTTGTTAGTATTTTCACACAACTCAAATCAAAGAAAACAATTTAATCCTTTTAACTTACTATATAATTTTATAAAATTGAACTATTGAACTAAATAAAATAACTCATTTTAAAAAGTAATTTTTTCAAATTTATATTAAGCCATTCATTTGGAATCAAATTCGTATATATGCTTTACTTATTGATGGCTGTATTTAGGGTGGAGTTAAGGTTATGCGGCGACTACTGTAAGTGTAATGTAAGCGACTCATTCCCGCTCTAAAAAGGGATCTAGTGTCTATAAAGTGAATAATATTTAACTCATAATTTATATTTACATGCGCACTGCCATTTTTTAGCCGACCTTTTTTTTACTAGTTTACGTTACATAAAAAGTTTTTAAAATATGTTATTTGAAATTATTTGCTATGATATTTTATAATATGTGATTTTTAAGGAAACCTAAATACCTGTTTAATATTTAGTCAAGCAGAAAAGGGAAATTGTATTCCAAAGCTAACAAAATAACGAATATTGCCAAATAATATATTAAAACATTTTATGTGTGCACGATTCTGCTTATACGAGCCCCTGCCACCTCTATATTATTAATTATGTTTCTGTTATTGTTATTGTTGCATCTTTCTGAAAATGACTGTTCCACTGTAAAAATTGTAGTAGATGCGGTTCTGTTATTATGAGTTTTAGTATTCAACGTTTGTTGTACTCTTACTAAAATTAGAAAAATGGTATTTGAAAAATACATAGCAGGCAAATAATTGGTATCATAGAATTCATATAGGCCTACTCAAGTAAAAGCAGCGGCTAAAACATATTTCATATTGTATATGTTTATACCGTTGAATATAGTAGTGACGTTATGTAATTATATTCGAGTT
Source organism: Coelogynopora nodosa (assembly GCA_034780555.1). Lineage (NCBI taxonomy): Eukaryota > Metazoa > Platyhelminthes > Proseriata > Coelogynoporidae > Coelogynopora > Coelogynopora nodosa. The sequence continues at coordinate 15,145 of JAUZND010026006.1, forward strand.
AAAATATGTATTTGAAAACTTTCGCAATGTCGATATCGATTTGTCATTCGTCCGCAACTACATCCAGTATCGCTGGTTGTGATCGGGATATCTTCTGACGGAGTGGAAAACAGTTTGTAGAAGGAGGCTGCAGCTCCGTGGCACAGTAATATGCTAATTTGAGTTGAATTGCTTGATTTACTTAGTCGAAGACTGCTTCTCTTTTACACTGAAAACTGTGAATCTCTCCAACTTTAGTTGAAAATACATTGGCATCTGTCGAAAAGCGTTTTTTGTGTTTTTGTAATATAATTCAGTTTTTTTTAAGTAAGTACATCGTTTTTCAGGACACCAGCTCGGATGTATTGAAACACATTTTTGTTATATTAAATGGTTGTTATAAATATTGTCTACCTCCCAAAAGACTATAATTAATCATCGTTTAGCTTTAATTAATAAGGATATATTGTTATATCGATTGCTAGAGGGGCGGAATTTATAAGAGATTAATTATAAACCAGTTTATATATTTAAACATTTAACTATAATTCATGGAGTGTGTTTCCGGAAAGTTAGTAGCATCGATTTATATAATTTACCCGAAAATAAATCGCAATTAATAATTGGTAAGATGATATTGTTTTATTTAGAATAAATAAATGTTATGGATATTACAAAAAAATTGTTCTGTTTTAAACAAGATATTTGATTTAGAAACTTTCAGCAATAACGCCTTGATCACATTATTTAAAAATGTCTTTCAATATTTAAAATAAATTTATCCTAGATCAATAATAAGTCTGCTGTTATTATTGAATATAATACAAAAGCTGTAGATAAAATACTATAAAACATTAAAAAATAATATATACACAACCTATTCAGCAAATATTGACGTTTATTACCCCTTAATGCAATTACAAGTTTTACTTTATTATTATCATGGTTCAGTAGTTGCATTGAAACTGTCACTTGGATATATTATACAATAATTATGTGATGAGTTGTTTTTTACATGCTTTTTTTAAACTTCATTTTAAACAACTTGCTGTTGCTTTCGGGTTGTGCTGATATTTATTTCAGTAACGTAATTAACAAAAAAAGTTTTATTTGAAATGGAAAAGGCAGAATAAGAAGCAAACATTATATTAATAACAAAAAAAATCGTCTACGAAAAGTCTCTCACTTACATAATCGTAAGGTTTTGTCAAAAGATCAGTGTTATTTAACAACAAAAGTTTAATATTTCATCTTGACCCAAGGCTAAGCTCATTACATTTTCTTATTAGTCGTTTTTATTTTAAAGTTTGGTATACATCTTTTTATATTTAACTATTGTTTTCAATTATAGTTCAATCAATGTGTATTTTGTTTAAACATGAGAATACGTTTTGTCAGTTTATATATAAGCTTTACACAAGGATCTTCCTTTATGTAGTTTAGAATGTTAAATTTTTGTCAAATAATTAATTATTTATTTTCATTTAGATATTATTGTTTGAATAGAAAAATAATCTTGTTTATTTTTTCAGAAATAACAGATATGTATTGAGAAATGAACATGTGCGCTGTATATAGACCTGGTTCTCTAGGAAATGATGGGCGTACCTGTTGCTTTGTCTGATTAAGGTTGATAACAATAGACTTGCAAAAACATCCTTTACATTTTTAAAATGAATGTCTTCAAAAGCTTCATTTTAACTGTTTTGAAATAGGTTCTGCAAATTTATGACTTTTCATAAATATATTTTTATTACTAATTATGTGTGATTGCTTCATTAGATATTTGTAAATGCATATGCTATAACTTGTCTGCTTTCATGATTTGGAACAAATTCAAAATGTTCTAAATTATAAAATGAATATTGAACTCATACTCAGCCTAATTCGGTCATTCTAAGCATATGCACGACACATTAAAAAATAAAAACATCTTTGCAACGTAATATGCAATATCTTACCGTTAATAATAAAATGTATAACATTATCTGTTGTGTGTTATTTGTTATACATATACTATTCATGGTGCTTTTAGATATGTAAGTTAATACCATCAGTATAGTATATATATTATATATATTTGAATTTCATATACAATAGATGTTGATATATTAAAGTTAATATCAATTAGACGTAATAGATTAGTTAAGAAAAATACTTATTTTTAATTATTTAAATTTTATTTAAATATAATATTATGTGTAAAAATAATACAAATACAAATTATACTTTGTAGCACTTACACGAAGTTTATATATTATCCACTGATGATATGAAATATTGAAATCGCTATAATTTAATGGGGGATAAGTAATCATAATTAATACTTTATTCGTTAAGCTATAACAAAATAATGATATCAAAATCTGAAAGGGATCACCGAAAAGTGTAAAAATAGTTATGTTATGCATATTTATTCAAGCGACGTTACTGTGATCTTTAAAATGTGTTTTTCCACTATATGGTTAAGTTCCACTTATTAGCAAAAAATAACATGATATATGCATTCTAACCACTCCATGTTCTTGGACAATATTTTGTTTTAATATCGTAAATTGATTAGAAAAAACTGTTCTTCTAAATCGATAGTAGCGTTTGATTTTCAGTTTTGTAGAATTGGAATTGTATCAATTTATTCAACCACAATTTGTGAGTAGTTTTCTTTCCAATATATTATTATTGTCAATATAGTTTTTTCACTTTATTTATGTCCTAAAATGGTACCCCCAGGGCGTTATCATTTTTTAATTACATTATAAGTAGCAGCTCTCATAAATGGATAATTTATTTCTGTTCTTTTATACATCACTATTTTGTTATAATATTATATTATGTATATTCCAGTTATTGAATTTAATTATTAAAAGCGTTTGTGAAGTGTGTGTATATCTTTGAATAGATTAGTTTGTTCGTAATTTATAATTGGGGGAAATAATTGGTACCTATTTATCGAAGTTTAGACGTTATTGTTAAAATTTGTAATTTCTTTATTATAAGTTATTTTTTATATAATTTATTGAACTTTTAATATCGATAATTATTCATTTTATTAGTGTTGAAGACAGCGAGATCAAATATCATAACTGTAACTGGTATCTGATTAACAAAAAAGTGGTTTAATATAACACCGTAAAGAACCAATATTATAATATATTTTTATATTTTATGTTATCTGGTATGCATTTATTGATTAATTACCATTCTGCTTTAATTTCTTGTAAAAGTGTTTTGCACTCTGCGTTGTATATTGATTTTACTTTGTATTTTTCCCCCACATAATCATTTCGTTTACACATTAAATGTATTACATAACATTCATATTCATACAGTTTACATTATAATGCATTAGTGTACTGTTTTACACTGACCAGTCGCATTCAAATTCACACTTAGTATAAATTAAAATCCCATCAAGAGAAACAGTTTTATATTCTTTTTTAAATATATCACTTATATATATACCTAATATTAGACCAATGACGTTTTAATTAATTAGGGTGCACATCTGTCTCTTCCACTTATATTTCGCATAACTACAATATCTCAAAATACAACTCTAACTTCATTAGTCAGCAGGTCTGTGTTTAATGCAGCTGGTCTCCGTGTACGTTTGAGTTATCGGACGTAGAAAGGCGTGCGTGTACTTTACTCTTCGATTCCAAATATATGTCCTTCTCCTCAAGTTCTTTGAGCGATCTAGATGATTTTTTTTACAATTACTCGAATTTTGTGAGAAAATATGTTTATCATTTGGTCAAATTCCATGGCTGCACTGTTGGTTGTTCTTACAAATTTAGAGAGTAATTGAAAGCGGCAGGTTGAGTGCGGTCTTGCAGGTTTCGAGTTTACTTCTCCGTTTTCCTCTCTTTCTTCGTCTTCTATACACACAGACTTTCTCTGTCTCCTTCGCTCTCTGGCTCGCTTTGTAATGGCATTCTCTCTGTCGACTGTTTTTCTTGATATCAACTATATAATATCGACTTGACTCTTTTTTAGGAAATTATTTAAGGAGAAGCAGTCGAGAGCTTTCAAGTTAGCTCCACTTTTAAGGTGGCATTCACGGTTGTATTAGTTTAAGTTTGTATATAACGATACTGCTCTTTAATCAATAATAATAAAGCAGCGTTTAACATAACAATGTGAAACATAGCTTTCGAGTAAATTAAGTTGGTAATGCAAAAATCCCATGTCAAAAAATTTGGTTTATTTTTGTTTAAAATATGGTGAATTTGATAAACATATTATCCAAAACGCTTCTATGTATTTCACTTAGAGTGTATTAAGCAACCGGATGCTTTTCACTAAAATTTAATTATTGCTTTTAATGTCCTTAGAGATTCACTCGCAATATGTGTTGACTTTTTACAATCGATATCCTACGAGTTCTGCACTTCAAATTCTTGAGTATCTTCAAAACTTAAATATTCTGTGATTAATATTAAATAGTTTATTGATAATTTGAATACTCAACTCCGTCATTATGAGTGATTTACAAAGTATTGTAACATTTGTTTTTGTTGGTTTTATACTGAATGTTCTTATGATGTTACATTAAGTACTATTTGTTAACAATAACAGTTATGTTTAGTTATTTCATGTATATTAACGAAATTCTCTTTCAATCGTAATAATTAAATCTTATCTCTACTATCGGTTATCGTGTATAATTTTACCACCGATGTAACCGAGTTATCATTTTATCCATGATAACTTCTTTCTGAGACTAGAAAAAAACAAAAACACCTTATCTCAAAAAAATATCTAAATAAATCATTCAATTTCTTATATCAGTCTATCCGATTTATAAATTTTTTTACTAAGATTTTAGAGTATTTAACGGAAAGGTAGCCGCATTCAGAATCATAATTTTTCTTACAATAATTTGTTTATGGTCACATAGTAAATGCTAGCTTTCATATTTAGTAGGGAAAGACCGAAAGCCCTACCAGCACTGTCGTCCTCCTTGATCTCCCCCGCTGCATAGGTGATCTGACCCTGAGCTCGACGCTCGACTACGAACGTGTGCAGGAGTACTACCTGACCATTGAGGCGATCGACGGTGGCATCCCTCCACTCAGCAGTACCACCGTTGTCACCATCAAGGTGCTCGACGTCAATGACAACCCGCCCCGGTTCCCACCGGACGGCTACCGCTTCCAGATTTCAGAGAATGTCAACAGAGGATTCCTGGTTGGCCAGGTTGGTGTCAAGCCAATCGGTGTTTTTTTTTCCACGTGGTTTTTGTGTTGCTGAGTTCGAACCGCTTCGATACCCATTTTTAAAGCTGGTTAATATTGTTTTTGTAGAGTTGAATCTGCAGCCCTACTCAATGTCGAGCATTTATTTCTTAAATTTGGTAATTATCTCATTATTGTACTATTATAACTATTGTTCGGAAAGTCTATTTATAACTAAAATTTATTAATTAGTTGACGTTAGTTGAATTTCATATTTTTTACTCTAAGTTTTTAAATTACTAAATGTTTTTAGAATAAATATGTGTCTCTAAAAATTTGTAATTTAATAAATATTAGTATTTACTCAGTTTTAATATGATTTAATAAAAATCTAGTTATCTAGTTGTAGGTAGTGATAATACTAATTGTGCGTATTAAAGATTTAGAAATTGTTCTGTATTTAATGACGAAAAGCGGATTAATTCAACTAAACAGGGCAACAGAAAGGCAACGATTTGTAGAAACATAATGTTATAAGATGTTCCAAAATCAGAAGAAAAAAATTGTTCAAGTCTGATAGAAAAACTTCAACAGGCAACTAAGTCGGTTAGAAGAAACAAGATGTCAACAAGTGGAAAAGACAAGATTAATAGGAAAGCAGACATTGGAAAATTCAGCTAATCGACAGTCAAAATAAATTTTAATAGGTTACATATTATGTTATTATACCATGTTTTATAGGTTTGTTACCTACTCATTAAATTATCGGCCAGATGTTATTTTCTGCATTTATTATCTAATTCGTTGTATAATAATAATTATATTTCCTTTAATTAAAGTGTTGATAGACACAGATATTGATCATAATACTACTATATAACTGAAACATTTATATTAAGTAGTAAAGTACGGTTTACATTTCTTTAAATATACATTATTGTGTATTTAGATACTTACAGTAACTTATCGGTCGATTGATTGATTGATTACATTATTGATTTTATGCAAAATATAATCTATTTTGTGAACATATTTCTATCTCGATTATAATATGCATTAAACTGTTAATATATAAAATAGATTATTAAGTAATCTCTCAATCTGCAAGTCAAAGTCAAGTTAATTGACTTTACTACTTTACTACTTTCACACTTCTTTGCATTAAACTCTTCCTTTTTGACGTCTTGAAGTACAGCTTCATATTACGGCTTCTAAGTTACTCCAGCCCAAATATTTCTGTCAACTTTTTCTCCATATCCACATGTCAAATATGCCTTCCCCGAAATTTGTCAGTTAGAAATCCATTCTAGTACCTAATTGAATTTTGCCTCTGAACCCAACAAGGTCACACTCAATTGTCCTCCCAACTCATTTTCGGTGTCAGTAATTGTTTCCGGTTTTACAAAATGCATTCAGATTCTCATTCTTATTCTCATCCATTCTTAATCTCATCCCCCCTTTTGCACACAAATATTTCGGTAATTGGGAGCGACCTATATAATATAAACTTGATGATTGCCTAAATTTATAAAAAAACATAATCGATTTGTTTACTAATTAATAAATTTATCAATTTAGATGTGTTAATTAAATTGATTTAATAAAAATATGCACTAATTTGAAAAAGTAGAAAAAATATATACTAATGTGAAAAAGGTTTTTTTTTGTTAATTTATTGTTATAAATATGTTTATAAGTTAGAAATTGTAATGTACACCAAAAAAGCTATTACCGTTTTTTAAAGAGATTCATTTTTCAGATTACTTTTTTTACCTGCTAATAAAATCAAATCTTCTTGTCTTTATTTGTAACATGCAATTTTCAAATACCTATTGGTTACAATATATTATAAAAATAAATATATTATAAAGCTTTTAAATGTAATTTTAAGCATATCAATAATGCAAGATGAACCAACAAAAACTTTAAAATATCACTATATCACTATGCAACAATTTTATAAATTTTACGGATGTTTCTTACGTATACAAAACGGGCTATATTATTATATTTAATATGTAACTATCTTATAATATTGTTACTTCCAAATCCTACCCAATTAGTTGATAGAAGTACAAATTCAAGGCGTTGATCGCCCTCAGGACACCTCCTGACCTGCATAATTTTTTATTTAAGTTTTAAAATAACTAGCGTCAAAAAGCTCTAAGCCGTATGTCATTAAAAGAAATCCCAAGTATTTCTCAGCCAGAAGCGTTGGTCACATGATTCTAGTGAAAGGTTATTTTATCTATTGCTATTTAATTAAATTTTGAAAATGTCATCAAAGGATACCACAATACTATCTACTTATTAAATAGAATAATGAGATTCTCATAAAAACTGCAAGTCTTTTTTTGAACTTCTCATATTGTTTTGAAATTTTGTTCCAAAAAAGCAAGCGTAATATATTTTTAAAACATTATTTTATGATGTTCTTAAAACATTATGAGATTGTAGTGAGTTCATATTATTCAAAATTATAACTTTTTCGTATTGTTTGTTCTCAATATTTTATAAGTAGCGTACCTTTCTCATAGGTAAACACGTGTGAAACACATGATTTTATCATATTTCGCAACAATACGAGATTATTAACTAATCTATACAGTGGGATTATCATGAATTCCCGTCTGTTTCAAAACATGTGATTTTCAATGATTTTATCTAATGCATAATTACCACAATTTTATCATGACGTATAAATTATCATTAAACATTTTTTTGTTTTTGTAATTTTCCTATTTATTTACTATGATACGTTTCTACGATTAAGTCTATCCAACAACTCAGCCTCTTCCACCTTCCACGCTTCCACTCAACCCCCCCAACCACCCAATCCAGCTGCTTGCAGTCGATACGGACAGCGGTGACTACGGCCGTGTCGCCTACTCATTGGTCGAGCCGTCGGCCACCTTCCGACTGGATCCGGTGACCGGGCAGCTGAGCCTCCTTGTCCAACCGGATCGCGAGACGGTGGCCAGCTACGAGATGATGGTGCGGGCGGAGGACGCCGGCCACCCGCCGCTTACGGCGACGACACGGGTGACGGTGATGGTGGAGGATGTGAACGACAACTCGCCCACCTTCGATCAGGACAACTATGTCTTTGTTGTGCAGGTAAAGATATTATATTATAATATACATGATAAATACAGAATATCATGCTAACCTTTGTAGCCCTGGGAGTGAGGGGGGGACATACGATCCTATGTTGCATTATTGTTGTTAATTAATTTTCACTAAAATCGATAAGCGATCTGTATTTTTATGTAAAACATATATAATACTGCATTTTTAATGCAATAATAATCGATACTTGAAATATCAGGCATGATTTTCTTCCGTATATTCCGTATTTTTTTAGTTCAAATGGATCGTTTTTCAGAATCGTTCAAAACTGCACTAAAAATTCAATGCCAAGGGGGTGAGGGTTATCAATAATAATTGTTGCCTCCCAGCCCTCTAGAGTATTTATTTCCTTTATATTATAATTACATATTACATATTGTATTTATATTTATATTTTATTAATTACTTAGAAATTACAGTACCTACTCATTTATTATTGTGTTCCCGAAAATTGAATTCCTCATCGATGGTTATCAATCTATAACGTTTCAATTGATACATTGCGGTTATTCGATGCATACGTCTGTTTTTACTTTGCTTTTTTGAAGAAGGAAGATAGGGTCCTGTACTTATCACGAGTTGTCGAAATCATGCGGAGACGAAATTGTAGTACTGAGTCTAAAGCACGAATTAGGGAAATTTGGCCTCTTCTACGTGCAA
>JAUZND010026017.1:0-24089 GCA_034780555.1 Coelogynopora nodosa
ATATATATATGTTAGTATTATAATCTACATAATTTTGATATTTGTCTAATTAGACGTGTATAATAAATACAATATATGGTAATACATAACGTAATACTAATAATAAAACATATGTCTGTAGAAAACGTTGAAAATCATGCACGCGATTTTGTTGATTGTTTCTTATTCAGTATTACTGTCCAATCACATTGTGTTTGCCTATATTATGGTCTATTTATAACTGTCCATCGGTATTTCCTACACTAATTCGATCAATAGACATAATATTGCATGGATTTTTTATTTGATACCTGGGTTTAAAGGGTTAATGTGTCTGTGTATATTAGACATATTTTAATATAATTAAAAATATATATAATACATACATATATTTTTATAATGGGTAGCTCCTAGCATGTATTTTCTTCAAAATTTTATTAAAAGACAAATATTTAGCTTGTAACAATCACTTATGTGTATTGGCAATATACTAATTTTCAGAGAAAAAATATTCCATATTTAAATATTTTAACAATAAATGTTTGTGATAAGCTAGGTAAAACAAAAGTTATAATAACAAGTTAATAGAAATAAAATTATATATATTGAAACCTACCCATTAATATTATGATACTTGTGAACATGAATTTGTACTTAAAAATGCTATATTGTACAATATTAAAAATATAGTGAACAGTGGATAAGTAGTAAACAATTTTAGCTAAAAAACTATCTAACTATAAAAAAATCTAGCTAACTAAAAAAATAAAAGGATAGTTATTGAAAATAGTTAATATAATATATTTTCAAATTTTAATATTCTATGTTTAAAATTGTTTTATATTTTGGAATCGCTTTTTCTATTTTTGACATGGCCCTAGCATATTGACTAAATAATGTTATTTTCTGACAAATTTATAATTATTAATTTGTGAAATTAATTAGAAATTAATGTACAATTAATTACTTAATGTTTAAATAAATTTTAAGATAATTTTTTGATGATTCGAACTTTAATCAAAATGGTATATTACAGAAAGCTTATTGACCCATGGCTGGCTGCTATTATCCCCAATTTCCCACTTTATATAAATGTAAAAAGTTGTATATAAATGTTAAAAAGGTATATTTTTGGTGACCTTATTAAACAAAATTAGCTCTTATGTTGTGTGTCATCGAACATAAATTATTCTATATGGCAAGTATTTACTTTTGTTTATTATTTAAATTGCACACATATTACTTAATTATGTCACAGCAGCTGATAAATTTTAATTGATTATATATTGTGCCATGACTTCCTTATATAAACAACATTAAAAACATATTTATTAAGTTATTATCCCTTCAAAACTATAAATAGAATAAGGATAGTATATTTATCTTCTTCTAAGTACAAGATCTTCTAGATAATTTACAAAAGAGGAAGAAAATAATATAAAAACATGAATAAAATAATGGTAAAAAGGCAAAAAGCTAATTTAGGTTCAGAAAATGAAATGTAACAAAGGATAATTACAGATGACAGTTAAATACATTCATTTTAGTTTTAAAGGTTGTGGGCGTTTTGGAAGTAAGATATGCTTGATGATATTCAACATTTAGTATGCAAGGAACTTTATAGAAAAACATTCTAGTTCCTGCTGTCGAGTTGCACCTGGGTTTAATTAAAGTTTCAGAATTGTTTCTGAGAGGTTTTACTATGGCCCTCTTAATAGGTGTGTTGCAAATAGATTTGGGCTACTTCCTTTGCACATTTGAAAGCTAGCAAAGCAGTTAGTAAGTTTATGTTGTAACAGCTAATATCTTAAATGAGTGGAGCAGCAGAGACCAAACGTTTTTTGCTGTAGCCCACCCTGGCCCCAAAGTTTATGATTTTTTGAACTGGCTTTTGATTTCCCTTTGAAGTGTTGATCCATGCAGATGAGGTGTATCTAAGTCTCGAGAAGATGAGTGATTCTATGAGTAGTTTTCTTGTTACAATTGTGCAACTTTTGCTGTTTCTTGAGATTCTACATAGGAGGCCTCTGCAGGTAGATGTTAAGTAGTTGGAATGTTCTTTGAAGTTCATGTTTTCATCCAGGAAGATACCTAGGTTTTTTGACTTAATTGTTTTCTGAAGAACAGAGTTGCCAATTTTTAGGGTGATTTTAGGTGTCTTTTTAATAATCTGGGGAGTTCCGATGACCATGTAAGTTGTTTTTGAGACATTTAGTTGCACCTAGTTGGCTACTGTCAATTCTTTGATTTTGTATAGGCAAGATTGAGCTCGAAGAGTGAGGCATGTGATGTCTTTTAGGTATGCCGAGTGGAAGAATTGACTGTCGTCGGCGTAGATTATGCTATCAGAGAGCAGTTGAGAGTTGGATAGGTCATTGATGAGGTTACGAAAAGTAGGGTTACAGTATGCTTCCCTGTGGAACACCATGTTTTACAGGGAGAAGATCAGAATAGACTGGTTCACAGATTCCGTGTATCATAACTTTCTGATGTCGATTATAAAGGTATGATTTTAGCCAAGATATTTTTTGTTCTGAAACTCAATAGAGTTTAATTTTTGCCAAAAGAAGATTGTGATGGAGGCAGTCAAAAGCCTTGCTGAGGTCGCAGAGAATCAAGATGGTGAGTTTCTTTGCTTCCATATTTTCCAGAATGTGGTCACACATGAGGGTAAGTGCTGTGTTTGTTGAGTGACCGGCACGGAACCCATGTTGGTTTATAGTTAATCGTGTGTCTCGAGGCAGGTGCCGAGTTGTTTGTGTACTAACTTCTCTAGTAACTTGCTTGTAGATGAAAGGAGAGATATGGGACTGTGGTTGGAAGGCGACGATTTTTCTCCCTTACCTTTTTAAAAAGGAATGACCACTCCTTCTTTCCATACTGTGGGAAATACAATGTGTTCTATAGAAAGGTTGAACAATTTGATTAGATGAGGTATGATAATGGGACTAGCATCTTTCAGGAATTTGGTAGAGATCTCATCCTACCCTTGAGATGTTTTGGGTTTAGATGTGCAAAGAGCTGTTTGGACATCGTTTTCAGAGACTGTCTCGAGGTAGAAGAAGGTGTCGGTAGTCTGTATGTTTGTCAGAATGTTGTGAGTGTCAAGTAGGAGGCCTCTTCCTACTGATTCCGCAACTAAGGTACCATCGTTTGCAAAGAAATTATTTAATTCGTTAACTTTATATTAGGGACAATCATCTAGGTTTATAGGATTAGAGTGCTTTAGGATCGATTTTATGTCTTATGATTTTCATCCTACATATTAACATATTAGTTGTAGAAGAGATGATAACTATAAGAAATTATAACATACTGAGCAAAAGATAATGGAAAACACAAAACGCATATAAGCTATCTTTAAACACTGACATGCATCTCCAGTGTCATCTCTTGTGATTACAATATGTACAATAATATTATAATTTGATTATAAATGAAACTCTACCTTAATAAATGTGGGAGAGTTATCTTCATCAATGTCATACAAATAATGACACCTCTTTACCACTAATGTTATTATAAATAGGCCTAACAACTCTGGTGAAATCTACTATGTATTCACCAGCATATTATTATAAGCAAACTAGACACAAAAATGACTACTGCGTGCTGTTGAGATTTATAGATCAGAAGTCATTAAATTTGGTAGCTTTTAATTTAAAAAACCTAACCACTTTACCACTACAAAGAACATTACTGAGTACCTATATTTAGCTTGTGGAAAATACTTAATAAAATCTCTAAAATTTGGCAACATGTGGCTACATTATGATATTTTGTAAAGTATACATTGGTTAACTGTAACATAAAAAGTAATAACTTATAACTTATACAGTAGCACATTAATTTATAAATTATTGAAAAGTTTTAGAATTTTTTGTATTTGTTGAAAGAAGTATTGAAAAGAGATAATATTAGTATATTATTACATGTTTAAAACCTGCATTTAATTTATAAGTTTATTGGAAATACTTCAGGGTAAAATTTTTATAAAATATCTCAGTCGTTGGCTTTAGTATATATAACACAACTTGACATCTGTAATTCCTATAAAAGTGTGATTGAATATTTTAACCTTTACATAAAACTAAAACTGAGCTACATCGTATACATAAAAAACGACTTCAAAATTGTTATAACAATCAATAGAAACCATAACGACCGGAAAACCAATACCCGATTTTATTTGCTTATGTAAATGGATTTTTCTTTTTTATAGGGATTTGGAGGGATGATGGCTAATAGTTCATAGGTATTGTTTCCCTACTACTGACATTAATTTTCTTATTTTTAATCTGCAACAATTAATTATTTATCCGCATAAATTTAAGCATTTTTCTTCATAATATTAATGTTAATAATCGAAAATTGACTTTTTCCACACAAATATTTCTTTTACCTGAAGTATTCACGGCTAACCATCACTCTCCATGGAGACCAACCGCCCCTGGAAAACATCGCGCTCCCAGCCGCCCTCGCGGACCCAGTCAGTGGTCACCGGACGCTCCCAGCCACCCTCACGAACCCACTCTATCGTGGTCGATGGCCGCTCCCAGCCCCAGTCACGTGCCCAGTCCACTGTCGCGCGCTCTCACCGCTCCGAGGTCTATACACCGCCCTCCGTCCGGTCGGGATCGATAAGTTCGGAGCGCCTAAACGCCACCCAGATAAAGCGGGTGCTCGATCGACTCAAGGCCGAACTGGACAAGGAGCGACTCAAGACGAAGAAGATGGCCAAGGACCGGGTGGCCGAGATCGCCAAGATGCGCTCCTGGTTCGATGAGGAGAAGGTTTCGGCGCTGGAGTCGCTCGAGCACGATCTGAAGCGGCGGCAGGAGAAGGCAGGTCGGCTCCGGGATGAGGAGTACCGGACGGCTGTGCGGGAGAGGGAAAAGGAGTGTGAGGGGTTGAGGGAGGCGTTGGATGCCCGGGAGGCGGATGTGCGCCAATTTCAGGAGAAGGAGTCGAGAAAGAGTGTGCAGCAGAATTCCGGTGGGTGGTTTGTTTGGGGGGCGAAAATATGCTGTGTGTGAAATACGCGGGAGTTGTAGGTGGTTATGTGTTAGGTTTAAAAAGTACATAACAATTTCTGAATTGTAAATTTTCATTATACAATACGCACATGTTAATTTTTAATCTCTAAAATTGAAGTGTGCGTATTGTTTACTATTAAAAACAAAAAAAAATTCAGATGTGTGAGACTAGGAGTTAAACTGTAAATTTTATACACTTCAGACGACCTATAAATTCAGTTAAGCTATATCATTACTTTTTGCATGCGTAAATTTTGCAAGCAAAAGAAAAGAAGTCATTAGTCGAGGTGAAACATTGCAATTAGTCGCATTCCTTGTTAGTTGATTCGACAGACTGTTTCAAACGTCGATGTGTTCGCGTCCACAGAGCTGGTGATGCGGCTTCAGAAGGACGTCAAGAACCTGCACAGCAAACTGCGTCAACTCGAGGACCGATACCTCCAGCGAAAGGAGTCCGAAGAGACCGCGCTCACCGACCTGGCCGAGCTGCGCCGTGTCACCGAGGGGCAGATGCAGAGCACCACCGATGATGGTGGCGGTGACGGTGGCACTCGGTTGGTGCTGCTGAGGAGTCTGGAAACACTGCGGGTGGATCTGATGCGGAAGCTGGCTGAGTGGGAGGGTGGTGGTGGTGGTGGGGGGGACAAGGGGGACCAGCAGAGACGGAAGGTTGTGGACATGTTGCGCCAGTTGGTGAGTTGTTGTCAGTTAAATATCTCTTGACCCAACCCTATAAGATTGACAATGCACATTGTATATGCATATAATACGGTTAGATATACTATCTCTTAAATAATTTAATCTCTGTAATTATATTATGTAGTGTCGAGTTTCCTATGGCTTTGTCAAATCGCCACTGTTACAGTCTGCCAAAAATTATTATTAATAAAAAAATCTAATTAATTTTGATCGGAAATATAAAAATCAAGAGTAAACCCATTTCCGGTACATAAAATCGGAAAATTTTAAAAGAAAAAATATCTATTGAAAGTATATTGACCAAATTGTTACGGGACTCTAATGAAGTCTTCGCTTGCAACAGTTATCTTTGTTATTTCTATAAAAAATGCATCGGCGAGAGTTTAATTAAAACTTACGACTTTATGTATAGTGTGGAGCTTCCTTGTTATAATATTTTGCATAATATGGCGTATTGCTTAAACCATTGGTTGGGTTTGCGCTCTTTTTCACGAACGATTATATTACCCATTAAGGGAATTGAAATGCACTGCTATCAACGCATTTGTATCATGTCAGATGCTGCTGAATTAATTAAGTATTTAAAGGAGCAATAAATGTCCATTTCTTGTTTAACTCGACGTAGTTTTTTTACGGTCAATTTAATATTACTTATGTGTATTATATGTGTTAGTGTTTACATGAAATCATTAACAAATATTCCCTAATTTTACTTTTACAATGTGCATAGCGACCGCAGCGATAGTTTCGCATAAAATCGTTGTACACCGATACATTGATTACGTTGGTAAGCGATTGTTGTTTGGTTTGTTGCTTGTTGTTAGCTGTTGTATACGTATACTATATATATTATCTGTTTGTACCATTAATTTGTGTTTTGTTTGCATATTAATATAATTGTGCATTTTCTGACTGTTTATTTCATAGATTTTTACAGATTAATATTATAACAATTCTACAGAAGGCATCTATCTGATTTTGTTGTGCATGTTTTTAATTTACAAAATTTGTTTTATTCAACTGAAGCTGTTTTCTAAACATTTAAATGCCTTTCATTTAAATCGGTTTATATTTCATAATATCACTTTATGAACATTATTCAATTGAAAATAGTATTTTGTGCTTTAAGTTTAATATATAATCTTAAAAATTGTCTTAAAGATTATATTAAAACAAAATATGACAATGTCGATAGTTTTTGAAAATATGTTATAAACTATTTCCAATCATATAGAGTTTATTTTAAAATGATTTGTTCGTTTTTTACATGTGATATTGAACTGCTTTCTTCTGTCTCGTATAAGTAAGAAAATATATTAATCGATGCTATACTTCAATCTTTTGGTAGAGCATATCAAAACAATAGTTATAAAAACTACAAAATCGTTCAAATTTAAATTATAATTGTCATGGAATCTTAAAGGTAATTATATGTTACCAATACCACTATGTCAGGCATCTCCACATTTAATCTTTATGTCAATTAGATTATAACTCTTAGGGCAATATTACATTTATGTCAAGTACATATTTGTTTATTTATTTATTCCAAATACATAATATTTGTTTATTTCTTACATTTTCCTACAAATTCAATGTTTTTCCTAATTTATTGCTTTTGATGAAATTTACCGTAACTGTTTTGGTACCACACATATCATTCTAAACAAATCGTTGTTCTAGTTTCATTGTCCAATATTATTCTATTGCAACAGGCAAGTTGTAATGTTTCCCTTAAATGTAATTATGGCTATGCAATGTGTAACCGAATAAAGGCGAGGCTCTTGTTCGATGTTCACCTACAATTAGAAAGGATACCTGAGAAAATGAAATAAAGATTCATTATTTTGTGTTGCTCAGCAATATACTATTAAAAAGAGATTTTAAGGACATCAATATATGAAATTAGAGGGCGCGTTAGCGCCAGATTATTTTCATACATTGATGTCCGTAAAATCTCTTATTACTATCATTGTACTTAACTTAATATAATAATGCAAAAAGAGGGCGTCAACGTATACAAACTGAGGGCATCAATCTATAAATCAATTCAAGAATTCAACCATCGATTTATTCATATATTTTTTCAATGAACATTGACGCCCTCTTTTTGCATTATTATACTAAGTTAAGTACAATGATAGTAATAAGAGATTTTACTCTTTTAAAATCTCTTTTTAATAGAATATTACGAGTTTCATTGACGCGCTCTTTTTTATATATTATAAGAAAGATAAGTTAAGTACAATTTACCGTCAACTTCATCTCCCATTCAGTCCAGCAAGGTCGACTCCCTTACAGCAGGTCATTCTCGAAGTCGAGAGAAGGAACATGAAGCGACCATCCAGCGGCTTTCCTGTGAAATCGATAAGTTGGTGAGTCGCAGGCAGACCGCACCTGATAGAATTCAGGATATTTTTAACTTGTTAACAATTAAGTTAGTAAATTTTCGAAGTATCTATCTTTGATTTATTATATGTATACATATATATTAATGGTATAGCTAATTTGAATTGGAGTTGAGAATCGCAGGCATTGCGTGAATATAATTAGATTATTTTTTAAAATTATGTTGACTATGTTATTATCGTTTAAAATTTAGAACTAATCAAAAGAATATATTTTGTGTGTCTTTTTTGATCAAACGTATTTGTGGAGTTTTATTATTAAGTTTATTGGTGAATATTTAACTTAGATTTATTTATTAATTAGCCCTTTCTTAAATTAAATTGTTCATATTACTGAATATTTACAATAAATAATTTAATATAGGAAAACCTCTCATTAATATTGTATTGTATTATTTTATTTGTTAAATTATTTTTATTTTATTCCTATACGTGCCGTGCCGACCTATACATATAGATATTGTAGTGAATTGTATTTAAGATATTCACCATATTATGTTTTCAGTTTAAAATATTTGTCACAGCAGTCACTTTTTGACTCGCAAAATTCATTTTAGACATCAACGTGCGCTCTGCTAAAACAATTGCCCTTTTTGTCTCTATTAAAGCGAGTTACCTGTCAATATAGTGTGCAATAAAGATAGAGATACACAGCAAACAATCAAACTAACAGCCTCATTACAGATTGTTTGTCTACTATTAACTATAAGTGGTGCTTAATTAATATAGGTCATCACATCACGTCACATATCATCAGTAAATAAATACTCTTATAGACTACTTAAAATGACGATGATCCTAACGAGTCCGTTTTGTGATTTCGTTTGGCTTTTGAATTTCCTGTGAAAATAAGGATTGCACTGTACTCTAGCTGTGTGCCTCCATTGGCAGCTGCAGCTGCTGTGTATATGTGGACAGAAAAGTAGCACCAAGTGAGGTGTTTTGATAGTTTTATTTAATTGTAATTTTCGAATGACTTTTACATTTTATGAAGGATATTAGTCAATTATTCTGCTAAGAAAAATAATTTTAAAAATATTGCAGGTCAATTTCACGATAAATAATAGAACTGTGAATGGCTTTATATTGAATACACTATTGTTTTGTGGGTGTTAGCATATCTTTATTTCTTTATTCTTTTAGTTGACTATGCAAGATGGACGTTTTAAAGGCGTTTAATAACAGTGAAAGTAAAATTTATGACAATGTTACTCTAAAAAGTAACCGAATCCGATATAATGCAGAGTACTACTGATAATGTACATTGAGTAGTAAAGAGGAAAATATTTAGAACATTGATGCTATTGAACAAAATATCTCTGTCAGTATCATTTACTGTATTGAATGTCATCTTTTTGACTGTGTTGACTTGTTCTCAAATGAACGGACTATCATCCGTTTTACCTGCATCCTATTAAATAGAATGATTATACGGTATTATATATATATATAATATGTTTATCGTGTATGATACTGCACTAGAAATATATATTTTTTATTTCTAAAATAAAAGTCACTTCGTATTTTTAAAACTTCATAATGCTTACCGAATTTTAATGTTATAAGATATGAATCTTATTTCAATTAACCTTAATTTTTTCAATTAAGAAAATTGGCTTATAGTCTACACTTGTGCATTTAAAAGTGATAAATTAGTCTTCTTCGTGTGTTTTTCTTAATTTATATGTTCACTGACTAAACATTACTCTACATAATTACTTTACCTTAGATGACAATGAGTTAAACTAACATAATAATAAGTAATATTGTAAAGTTGAAATTATATTTTATCGAATTTTTGTCGTAAATATTAAAAGCAAAACTATATATTATGTATGTATAGATATATATAAACATGTAAAATCTGAAAGTCAATTAAATCCCTTTGAGTCCTTCAATCTCAGCATCATGTTAGTGTAGGAATGATGAGCTATGCACCAGTTGTGTATTCGACATATTATGTGGTAACCTTTCGCTCGTGAATAATTTAAATTAATTTTTCTACCGTTTACTAAACAATCGATAATTCTTCACTTGTAATCTTTAATGGAGTACTGTTTTTGAATATATTAAATATAATAATAAACATTACTAGGCATTTCTTTATAGATTCTAAGAAAATAAATACTAAAAAGTAAATAATATATATAAAGAATATGCTAATAAATGTAGGAAAAACCTGCAATTGTAGACAGGGTAGTATTGTGTACGTAGAAAACTATTTCCAAATATTTATGCTGAGTTTTAACCATCAACTGGTCCTATTGCAATGGTATTATAATATGAAAAACAATAATCAAAATTTATATCCAGTCATAAATGCATTATATTGTAATATATTTGTTATATATTTCATTGCATAACATAACATGTTGTCCAATCAGCTTATATTTATTCTCTAGATTTATATGAATGGATTTTTAATGTATAAACAAACAGAAATTGAATCAGTATGTTAATCTCATACAGTTTCTACAATAAATAAATTTGAATTTAAATGAATGAAGAATAGATAAAAAACTTATTTTAAAAACAATACGCCTAAAATAAATATTATATTACTGAAATTAAAATGAATAATATGACACATTATTAATTATCTGTAAACAAAGAATTTAAGTCCTTGGCTATACCCATTATTTTACAATAAAAATAAAGTAGCGTGTAAAAACACTTTATTGGGTATGTTGGGGAGAAAACTCCACATACCCAATAAAGTGTTTTACACGCTACTTTATTTTTATCTGTTAACAGTAAGTTATAGTTAATTAGTTGTATACGATTTATATTATTTATTTACACGATTACGACTGAGGGTTTTTCGTTCCACAAATATCTTGCATGTCCGATTTTAAATGAATCGTGTCTATTAAACTAAGTTACTATCAAAACAGACCGTCAGTTCTAACATTATATTGAATTATTTTTTAACTGAATCATGTAACAATTATATTCGTACATTATTCATTAATTTGTCATAGATTCCCTATTTTCAGGTTAAAGTTGTTGTCCACCTTCATTCTCTCAGAAAGCTCAGCTGAACACGGCTAGCAGTGCCATCACAACGGACGAGGACAAGGTGACAAGGCTGAAGCGACGAAATGCAGAACTGGTGGCCATTGTTCGTCGCATGGAGGAGAAGCAGAAGTCTTTGCCTCCGAAGTTCCAAGACTCCAAGGTTTGCACGCCTTCTACCAACTTCTGCTAACTTGCTTGCTGATCTAGTTTTCTGAAGGATCACTGTTTTCTTTAAAAAACATAATTAGCGGCTACATATTTTATGGATTCACCGAAATATTTTCAGCATTAGGAAGTAAGTCATTGGAAGAGAGCATACGTCCATATGTGGAGTCTAATTATAAAATTTTCCTAATTTGTTATTTAAGCAAGTGCGATATGTTTCATTTTTCCATGGAAAGGTATACACGTAATCCTAGCTGCCAACAGTTATAGGAAAGGGTGACGCAGACACAACCCTTTTCTACAACTCACCTTGGTGCAGGTTAGATGGTTAAAAAACATCTCACGCGGTACCTTTTGAGCGGTGCATCTTGGGGAGACTAAAATTCGTGACAGAGTGCTGACAAAAAGTGCCGACAACGTTGTCACAATCTTCTTCTTCCCCCCCCACCACAAAACCGACAGTCGGAAGAAGACCCAAAGTCGTCGACAACCATTTCAGAGGACCCGCTGACTCCGGTTCGCCGCCTCTTTGAAGACCGCCGCTATCGGGACCACACGGAGCACCTCAAGCTGCTACAGGAGCGCGAGAAGGAGGTGCACACCCTCCGACGCATCCTGGACGACCTGTTGCGCGGTAACCATGACACCGGCGGCAGCGGCAGCAACAGCAGCAATAGTGACGTCATCAGTGCCCAGGCGGTGCTGCAGACGTTGGTGAAGGCGGGGCAACGTGAGCGGGCTTTGTTGGACAGGCAGCTCGTCTGGTACCGTGTAAGTGTACACTAGACCAACGGTATCTATGATCAACTCATTCTTTCGATTTGTATAGATAATTTTTATAATACTATAATAATTAACCATAATATAAAGGTGTTTCAATGTGAACAACGGTGAATCCCATAGATATTCACTCTGAGAGACATACAAATATGCAAAATAGATGTAGAAAACTGAGGTTATGCGCATTGTACACAGATAGATTTCTTTGTATCTGAGTATGAATCAGTACATTTTTAGCTGCTTATTTGTAAGATTACAACAGAAAGATGTCAGTATTGTATAGTATTGAGATCAAAAGAACATTTATTATAGCATTTTTTTAAAAGTTAAAAATTCGGATAAAATATTAAAAAATTAACAGCGTATGTTGTTTATAAAACGAATTATGCTGATTCGTTAAGAAAAATACAATAAATATTCCAAATAAAAAATGTAGAATAATCTTATCTCATTATACAAATTATGGAGTTTCTAAGGAACGGTTTTTATCGAGTTAATAAAAATAATAACATTATCTTTTATTAGTAATGTTTGGCGAGCCGCAAGCGATGGAAAGAAATTACACAAAGGGAATTTTTTTTCTTATTAAGCGGACTATTAAAATTCCGATTACCACAATTTTTCTATTTTACAATTTTCGATGATAATTTTCTGTTAATTTAGTAAATCTATTGTTTTAATAATTTGATTTTTTTGTGACTTTATTAGTATAATTTTAAACGATGTTTGATGAATTCCAGTTTTATGTGCTTCTTAATTAGCTCTTTGATTTATATTGGCACTCCTTGAAAACATCTATTGGAATCTTACTATATTTTATCTGAGAAAGTGTGAGAGAACCAACTCTTAAGGAATAAATTTGCGGTCACTTGTCGTATTCTACTGCTTAGTAAAACAGTATTATATATTTTGCGATAACTTGATTAATGATGATGATGATGTTATAATTTTGATCTAATCCCATAGTTCGTGATCTTAATAACTGTTTAATGTTTTGAATAACTACTCTATTGTTTTAGCTTAAATGTTTATACTGAAGCATTTTTTAGTTAACAATTCGATTCTCTATCATAAATATTGTAACTATTTATTTATTAACCACTACAGGGGTTTCACATTAATTAGCCTTGTGTTTTCTTCAAACACTTTTACCTCAAGGTTCCACACACATATAGGTGTTGGTTGTGTGAACTTCTCAGACGACAACGGTGTTATCAGCAGTCTATGTAGTCTACAACTAACTAAATAACCACCCACCTTTTTACCAAGACCGTCGACTTGGCTGCAGCCAACTGGAGTGACATGACTTATTCATAACTCACTAAATCACTTCCTGATTGTTCCTAGATTCGGCAAAAGAAAAATGGTTGATAACTTTCTAATTTGTCAGAGCCGTGTTCTGTGCTCTGAAAGAAGGGGTTTAATTGCCATTTTAATTAGTAGCTTGCGGGACCAACCTTCCTCCAAAATTGTTAGAGACAATAAAAAAGGGAGAAAATTTAAAACTCTGTCCTTTTTTTTATGGAATACAATTTGTTATGTACAGTGCAAATTTATGGGGAAAATCTTCTTAAAATGCCACGTAGCCTCTTTACCCCCCCCTCCCCTCCCCCCCGCGCCTTCTTTTATAATCAGTGAGTTACGATTATATGAGAAGCGCCGGGAATATGATGATGAACTCGGATATGCAAATAATAGAGCTATTTGTGTTCTTTTTGATCATGCGTAAGAAGGTATGCACGCATAATATTTCCCCTCTCGGAGGGGCCGGATCATTGTTGTTTAACATGGTTGCTTCGTCCCGCTTTATTGATTCCACTGATGAGGTGGAAAAGCAGTTTCTTGTACATAAAGAAGAAAAAAGATCAAATTCAAAAAATTCGATGGATTTTTTTGTAGCTTACTAATTGTCTTTGATATGTGGTCACTTTGTTCCCGAGGTTGTTAGCATATATATGTATGGGGCATGGCTGCCTGGTGCGCGGGGGGGGGGGGGAGAGAGAGTTTGTGTGACTTTCTACGGTCCATATACATTAATAATGACAAAATGACTGGGCTCGCCCAGGAGAGTGAGAAAGAACTCGGGAGACTTGACAACTTGGACAAGAGAGATTCACTTTTTTGTTGTTAAAGCTGCGTATTGAATTCCTCTGAATCCAGGTCTTACTCTACAGCAAGGGAGACTGTCTGGGTCACTTGATTCCATGAGTTTGTCTTCGTTTTCAGTGCCACAGTTGGGTTTCTTGGTTAGGTATGAAACAAATAGTATATTTTTGCGTGAATTAAAGATTGCATTAGAATGCTTGTTCTTTGTTTAAAAGTTGCAAAAAAGTGATGGCGCGGTTATGTAGCGGTTTGAGCTCATTTTTACGTTGAGAATGAGACAAATGGTGTACTTTAAAGATGTTTTGTAATATAGTAAGTATTTAATAATTAATGTATCTAACTATTTTGTGGCGGTGCCATTTCAGTATTGAATGTGCCAAACATATTTTCATAATCTTTTTAGTGAACACTGTTAAAATTCCAATTATCATAAGCTGCTTTTGTGAAAGTATTTTTTTGTGAAAAAACTGATTCAATCTTTAGTAGCAGTAAACGTTTTGTGAATCGAGACGAATTATATATTTAATATTTATATAATTATTTTTATATTATAATATTTATAATACAAAAAAATATTAATATATTGTACCAATTTGGTTTTACAGTCGTGGTATAATGTCAAACGGGCAACCACTTCCGTTGTCTAATTTATATTAAGTAATCACATAAAAATACTAAATTTCTCATCTGTTTATAGTAAATAAAACGGATAATCAAACAGTAACATATTAATAACGTATTTGTTGATATTAATATAAAATTCGAATCTTCATTATGTTCACTAATATTGCAATTGCATCGTCATTGAAGCCACTAATACGTCATTTGCATCGTCATAATAGCCGCTAATACGTCATTTGCATCGTCATTATAGCCACTAATACGTCACTTGCATCGTCATGGTAGCCACTAATACGTCACCTGCATCGTCATTGTAGCCACTAATACGTCACTTGCATCGTCATTGTAGCCACTAATACGTCACTTGCATCGTCATTGTAGCCACTAATACGTCACTTGCATTGTCATTATAGCCACTAATACGTCACTTGCATCGTCATTGTAGCCACTATTACGTCATTTGGATCGTCATTGTAGCCACTAATAAGTCACTTGCATCGTCATTGTAGTCACTTAACGTCACTTGCATCGTCATTGTAGCCACTAATACGTCACTTGCATTGTCATTGTAGCCACTAATACGTCACTTGCATCGTCATGGTAGCCACTAATACGTCACTTGCATCGTCATTATAGCCATTAATATGTTACTTACATCGTCATTAAAGCCACTAATACGTCATTTGCATCGTCATTGTAGCCACTAATAAGTCACTTGCCTCGTCATTATAGCCATTAATACGTCATTTGCATCGTCATTATAGCCACTAATACGTCACTTGCATTGTCATGGTAGCCACTAATACGTCACTTGCATAGTCATTGTACCCACTAATACGTCATTTGCATCGTCATTGAAGCCACTAATACGTCACTTGCATCGTCATTGTAGCCACTAATACGTCACTTGCATCGTCATTGTAGCCATTAATACGTCACTTGCATAGTCATGGTAGCCACTAATACGTCACTTGCATCGTCATTGTAGCCACTATTACGTCATTTGCATCGTCATTGTAGCCACTAATACGTCACTTGCATCGTCATTGTAGCCACTTAACGTCACTTGCATCGTCATTGTAGCCACTAATACGTCACTTGCATCGTCATGGTAGCCACTAGTACGTCACTTGCTTCGTCATTGTAGCCACTAATACGTCACTTGTATCGTCATTATAACCACTAATATGTCACTTGCATCGTCATTGTAGCCACTAATACGTCATTTGCATCATCATTGAAGCCACTAATACGTCATTTGCATCGTCATTATAGCCACTAATGCGTCATTTGCATCGTCATTGTAGCCACTAATACGTCACTTGCATCGTCATTATAGCCACTAATGCGTCATTTGCATCGTCATTGAAGCCACTAATACATTACGTACTTCTTAATGTACACTTGTTTCTGCTTATATTTTTTATTATTTTATATAATGTTTAGAATAAATAATATCGTTGTGTAATTGTGTCTGAAAATATTAAAGTACAATTATGTAATAAATGATGGCTAAAAAATTAAATATAATTTAAATTATTTAATACCTATACATTGTTTGGCAACATCAATAGATTCCCATCTCTGACTTAAATTAGCATCATATTTGTTCTTTTTTACTCACTGACAGTTGATATGCCGTGCATATATGTTTTGCTTTTTATGTCGTGTCGAAAATTAGATTCCTTTCTCGTGGACAAGCGACTCATATTTAATTTTGACAACTTGTGAGGCAATTAAATGTTTATAGCTTTGCGTAGATAAATAATTGACATTGACTATGATTATTATCACCAGGCATGGAGTGCAAATTCATTGCTATTATTTGATTATTTTTTTCAACTTGGAAAAACTGGAATAACATAGCGAAAAACCTTTATTTGTCTGTGATGTGTTTCTCGTTTTTGTTCAAAAGCCTGTGGTACATTGTACATTTTGCTATTTTCATTTACCAAAATTTACTTTATGCAAAATTCAACTAAATTTTCGAATTCTTTTCTATATATTGTTATGCTTTACTCAGACTAGCTTACACATACTCGTTTTTCTAACCTTTTAAACTTTTTTGAGTTGTTGATTAGATTATTTTGATTATTTTGTGTAATAAATTATCGGAATAGTTTCACTTTCATTTTACGTTTATATATTGTACCTACAAAATAATTTAAGTCATAAACGGTTGTCTCATATTATACAGGGTAGACTTTAGGTGTTCAGTTTAAAAAAATGTCAAGAGTTTCAAAAACTTTATTGTGTTTAATTTGGGTGTGCCTAGCTGATGAGAACTAATAAGTTCGAAACAACTGTACTAGGCTCCCAAAAAGAATATAATTTAGTTAGTAGTATAATGCAGTTTGGTCCCTTAAGTCGAAAGACGTTGGTTTTAAACATTAATTTTGTTTTTTGTCCGATGAATATTTAATTTCATTTTAATAGAAAATGTTGTCTATTTTAAAAGTTCAACTGTATTATCAATTAAACAATATAGTCATAGTGAATTTAAATAGTTTAGGATATACAATGAGTTGAAGTAGTTCACATTAGTAATAAGGTTCTTTATTTTTAAAGTTTAAATAAATAATTTTTCTATGCAACATTTTAAATCGTGACAAATATTTGTTCTAAATATTAATTTAATTTACTACTTTATAGGTAGTGTGCCGAAAAACCAATTATAATATATTTAAAATATTATTTTGTGGCAATTATAATAAGCATTTATCAATAATCATACAAAACTACATTTAAACATTAATGAATATAAAGAACAAACTTGTCATTTTTCATTTTAAAATTTGCTAAATAAATTATATTAAAATTAAACTTTGACGTTGACGTTGATATGATATGAGTCACAAATATAAGATTATAATCTTATAAGAAAAGAAAATATAATATACTCCCATTTATAAACACATTTTCCAGACATGTAAATAAAGCTACAATTTATAATATATCATAAATGCTATAATATTGACATGCGTGGAAAATGTGCTATGATCCTATAGGATCATAATGATAAAAATCGGAATTGATCAAGATTCCATGCATTATAATTTTTATACTAAGAATATAGAATTAAAAAAATTTGACTTGATGTTATATTTCTTGTTTAGTCTCTTTCAAAACCTAAAAAAGATTTTCATAATGATCTTCTTGAAACTTTCCAAGAATATTATTTCATTTTTATATGACTTGGCTAAGTGTAAGTTCCCCAATAATAAGGTTTGGTTTGGTTATCGTTATATTAGCCTCATTTGTGCCTCGAGACATCTTAGATTGTCACGGAATTTTTTTTTCGACATTTACATTTGGATCTAAATCTACAAATGAGATAGCGCTACCATTATCCTGAGTTATGTCATTCAAAAGATGATATTTCAAAAGTTGTTATATTATTATTAAGTATTGTGATATTGTATTCGGTATCTGAACTAGCATGGTAAATAGTTTTTAGTTAAAATGATGTTGTAATGGCAGATACTTACCCACTTTTCATAAATATAACCTATTTCAGTATAATATGTATCGAATGTGATATTTCTAAACCTATCGTTTTTGTGATATGTTGTCTCCCATACAAGAATAGAAGGAATTTGATGAACTTTGAGGTTTGATATCCAGATGCTAATAGTTCTTATACAAAGTATAATAGGATTAAGTGTACCTCGCAATCAGGTGCAAGATTGGATTGAAATTAATAGAATTTCTGTCTAATAAGAATAAGTATATAAATTATATAAAATATATAAATTATATAAATTATATAAGTTGAGAATATTTTTAATTGACATACAATATAACAATACATATATCTCATGGCCTTGCATACTTTTGATAATGTATATATCAATTAAACTATAGAATAAGTTAATGTGTTACATCGAAGAAATATTTACATCGGCAGCTTCAAATTAATTTATTAAATTACAATTTGACGTTAGACAATATAATTAAAGTAAAAAATAATCCATACCATACTTTCCAGCGCTTTGATATACCTGGGAGATTCTGCGCCGTATATTAATTTTATATTTTACGTTGGACCTAATCATGAAACTTGGCATATAATTAAAACTGTGTGTTTTCTGCACATATTCATAATACAGTTGCTGAAACTAACAGCATTATACTAGGATTGAAATCAAAATACTCAGTGTGTGAGAAGGCTTTCTGCATGTCAATGATATGGTACAGAAAATATTCGAACAAAGCATAATAAATACATTGAAATTATGTGCTTCTGATTCAATATCAAAATATCTAAATATATTACATAGTCAACTGGTTTAAAGAAATGAACTAAATAGCTTACTTTTGGGACCACGAGATTTTTTTAAAGCCAGTCATGTGACCCCCATGGATGTATACGATTCATGTAAGGCTAAAAGTTGCACAACTTTAATTAAAATATTCGCAGAAGTTTATTTGTGTGATTTCATTTGAAGTGCATTTGTTGTTATGATTTGAAGATGATTTGTTGATTTGAAAATATCAGCTAAAATTCTAGACTGTAGAGATAATCACCCCCTTGTAATGGATAGTGTTAAATGCTTTGATTAATTTTGATGCTTCCATTTCGATAAAAGTTGGATAATAATTACATATCAAATGTAAGTTTAATAAGTTTTTTATTATCTCATCAAAAGTGGATTTGATTAACTTTGCGTCTTTGGAAAGGCGAAGTTTTTTTTAGTATTTTCACTACAGGTCAAAGTGATCATGGAAACATGTATGTGGTTTAATATTTTTATAAGGCATGCTTAAATTATATTTATGTTTGATATTAGCCATAGGTTCATATATATGCTCAATCATAGATTATAAATTAAGAAAATTTGTATGTATAGTGTTAATTATATGACAATTGTAACATCAAAACTCACACATATATCAGTGTGTTAACTCGTAGTTTGTAATATTGTCTAGAAACATGTAATAATGCTTCAGTAAAAATTGGCTTTATAATAGTAGGGTGGTTAAAGCATTTTGCTTAGAAAGGATTCGCAACCCCTGTTGGCGCCCGGATCCAAAACTACTCAAAGCAAAAGTATCGCACCTTTCTAATGCGAATTGCTAATTTAATTTAGTCGACTGTCCATCCTGAAATCGGGGACATGTCCCATAGCCAATCTGTACAAATAATATATAATTAACTAATATAATATTGTATATTCTTTTTCCCAGTATCCGTCCTTGTCATATGTACAAAAATTGTAAATAAATACTCTTATTACTATATTTACTGACTATGACTTAGTTTATTTCAAATTTCTCCAAACATCTGATTGACACTACGACTTGATTTTCCGGGATTAGCTTTCTCGTAGGCACGTACCAAATACGAAATAACTCGTATTTTGTAGATATCTTCATCTCGAAAGTAAAGATAAAGATGAAGAACATATAAGGTATTATGCAATAATTAAATAAAACAAACACAAAATACGCGAATTATTAAATTTTGACTTATATGAAAAAAAAATTTAACGAAATATGTGACGTCATATCTTCTTCAAATTCTCCCTCCTTCTTTCGTCACAAAAGACACATTTTATCGAAACCCCGCTTCCTCAAAAATGCGTGACGTCATTTTTAGACAACTCCCTAATATAATTTAACGAAATATGTGATGTCACATCTTCTTCAATTTTCCCTCCTTCCTTCGTACAAACAAAATGCATTTTTTTGGAAACCCCTCCCTCTCTCAACAATGGATGACGTCGTTTTAGGACAGCCCCGTAGATAATGAAATATAATTTAATTTAATACTCAATAATATTATAAATATATATATTTAAATAAATATTAAAATAAATATATATATTTTGAATAAATATATATATTTTGAATAATTATTAAGATAAATACATATATTTAAATAAATATTGAAATAAATACAAATAAAATAAGTATATAAATAAATCAAATTTATACAGTATCCTATATTCGTACATAAAATTATCTTTTTAATAATTGAAATTAGAAACTCAAAAAAAGTTTAGAAAGTAATATGTAAAAAAATTATAAAACTTAATTAGGATCCTTTAACTGTTAGTTTCAATTACATATAAAAAAATTATATAAACATTTTCTGAACTGTCGGTAATACTCTAGTAAAGATTGAAAGTAGTAGTTGGTTTTTACTAGAGTGTTACTGTTTACAATAATTATTATTTATATATTATATAGTGCACTCCACAAAGTTTATCATATAAGAAATTGTTTAAACGTTCTAGAAAATATATCACAGTTGTACTTATCAAAGTTACCACCTTTTAAAAACCGGTCTGCGTCTAAAATTCTATAATTAACGTTTACAAATTGTTCAATCTGATGACAAAATAAACCATATCAATGCATTGACAAATTTATTTCCTAACTGTAAGGATATTGTCATTAATATTTTTTACTATCGTTTACATCTTTACAATATATAAGGTTATTGCTTATTTTGTATGTATGGTAATGTTTATGATTTCTTTTCCAACCAAACTGCTGTAAAAAAAGTTTTGTTACTTTTTTCTTTTTTAAATTGTTTAATTTTTAGACTGGAAATTGTTTTCTGTGTGGTTTATAATCTATAACCTGATTTCTTCTTTATATAGTTATAGATAAAACCTTGTATTGATTCTATAATAGTGACATTTTATCATGTTGCCATGCCAAGTACCTGCAGCGCAGGGATCAATTCTCCTTTTAAAAACAAGTCTTATTATTAAAATGATTTTATGGGCTCAAGCAGAACTGCCTACTATTACGGATTTTGCAGAATTACTCTGCATTTTGATGGTTGATACCACTATTCCGCTTTAGGCTCCTAAAACTCTGCATTGTCAAATTTGTCTATACATAAATTAATATAATTATTACGAGTAAAGCTGCCATTCAGTCTATTGATAAAACCATCCTTAATATATAAGACAGTAGGATGTCTGGCTTAACCTATCTGTACGCTTGTTGTTTCATCCACTGAATGTAGAAACAGCAGGACCTAATCAAACAGTGGTATTAGACAGACAGGTAGGTATTAGGTGATGTCACGTCTTCGTTTGGTTTGGTTTGAATCATAGGGTAGGGGTAGATAGACTATTCACTTATACAAAATTATATGAAAGTAGTTTAGGATATTCTTATCGATGTCTTCTATTACTTCAAGAAGAGCACCAACCGAAAAACAGAGTTTAAATATAACGGATCAAAATAACGGATCTTCAAACACTTTGTGACGTGGAGCAAAAGAAAATGTTGAAGCATGGGTGCACGCGCTGGCTCAGCATTGGTAGGTGTTTGGAGAGGATGGTGGCAAATTGGGTCCCACTGGTAAAATTCTTCAAGGCTGAACAGGAGAAGAAAGCAATGAAAGCTACTTGTGCCAGCACTGCCAACTACTCTCAGAAAAAGGTATCTACTATCTTGAAATTTACACAGTCGCCAACCAACAAACTCTTTGCACTATTCTTGGTCTACACCATCAAAATTTATGACCAAGTGCTTCTGGCTCTCCAGGCTGAACGACCGATGATCATCTCCTACGAGACTCCTTGGTGGCGCTCATCAAGGACCTGTTCAGCAGGTTTATGTTGCCCTCAGCAGTCTATGGCAAAGACATCAAAGAAGTAAGTGGGTTGATCATTTTTATTTAATCTATTTTCATTATCTATAAAAAAGATGGTCCTAGCTAATTATACATAGTTATATTATTAATTTAACTGTTTGTCTACCTTCTCCACCCCCTTCCAGCCATTAGGTGGAGTACAAGGTGTGACTTAACCAAAAGAAAGACTCCAACCTTGTTATTGGCTCAGAAACCAAAGAGATGATCGCACAGGGTGATGTCTACCATCTTCGGGAGACTCAGGTGAAGGATTTCTTCTCTTCAGTGAGGGCCTACTTCGAGATGGTGGTGCAGTATTTGCTATCCAAACTCCTCTCGATGATCCTGTTCTACTACATGCTGGTGTGCTTAACCCATGTACTAGACTGTCGGCTGAGGTGGCAAGTGTGTCATATTTTCAAATATGCGATCCTAGAGCAGTTCTCACTCTTCCAGATGACAGACATCTCCAGCTGCATCGAAGAAACCGATTCCATGGACGTTATGTGGGGAAAGATTGGAAAGAGCTATCCACATTTCCAATATTTGGTGTATGTCATGATGGCATTGCTCACCATCCCTCATTCCAGCACTGCTTGTGAGTGAGTCTTTTCTACTGTTCACAAGAAACAACGAGCCTCCATGTCCAATGACACACTGGAAGCCCTTCTAGTGCTCAAATCCAGGCCTGGTCATTTCATTGACACTAGCCGTCAATATTCACCTGATTGTTTATTAAGACTAAGGAGTTCATATTACAAGGCTCTACAAAAATATTAGTTATTAATTATTTGCAGTGATGATCAGACACATATTTCATCTACACATTGTCCATTATATATGTAATACAATATGTGAAATTATTTATTGCATATTAATATACTTTTGACTTTTTTTGAAATTTGGATTCCACATTTTCATATTTGGATTCCACATTTTCATATTTGGATTCCACATTTTCATATTTGGATTCCACATTTTCATATTTGGATTTCCTCATTTTCATTTTGAAAGGTAGGCAGCTCTGCTATATGAAGAAGATATATGCCTTCTCCTGAACTGGTGTACCAAGAAATATTTTGTTGGAAACAAAAATAAGTTTTTATATAGAAAGTTTTTTTATTTCTGTTTTGATCCTGCTTTTCTGATTTTATTTATTTATCTTACTATTTTTGCTTGTACTTGTTTTTATAATCATTTATAGATAGGTATATTGTATTATTTCTATTTTATAATGTACATCAACAAACATGTAGATGAGCAACCCAATACCCCAGCTTCTTCAATTAAAGACTGTTGCCCTGCATATGTCCTAAATATTTGGATCCTGTTGTAAATAGCATGCACTTTATCAGTCACTTCATGCGAATGTGAGCAATAGTAATAGTGCACTAAAGAGACTGAATACATATCTGCAGGCATCAATGACCCAAGAATGACTCACATTACTAACACTGTCCATCATGGCCATGCATAATACAAGATCAATTAGCTATGATGAGGTTGTTGACATTTACTGTACAGTGGCGGATCCAGGGGGGGGGTGCTCCCGGTGCGCGCCCCCCCTTTTTCAGGTCATTTGGAAAATCATGATTCTCATTCAGAAAATCTGGTGCACTTAAATTTTGCTAATTGGCAGATTATTAATTACTGAGTGACTGTATTGCCTCCGTATTTTGT